>CAUYQV010170095.1:0-39696 GCA_963574575.1 Galagoides demidoff
AATGAGAGATAGTTTTCAGTGAGTGATACTTTGTCTTCTAATGTATAAGAATAAATACACCAACAGGCAAGCCAAAAAAAAAAAAACCCTATAATAGCCCAAAAATTCATTTATAGATCCAACATAAATCTTTTTAAAATTCTCAACAGGTATTTTACTCTCCAAAATTGATCAGCCAGTCCTAAATTCCCATGTCAGTGCAAGGGACCCAGAAAAGTCAAATCAATCTTCAAAAAGAACAAAGATGGAAGATGAATACTTTTTGATTTCCAAACTTACAACAAAACTATAGTAATCGATATGTTGCCTTATTGGCATAAATATAGGCGCATATATCAATGTAATAAAATTGAAATTCCTGAAGTAAATCTTTCCATTTAAGGTAAATTGACATATAACAAATGTCTCAACACAACCCTAAAGGGGAAAGACGGTATTTTCAATAAATGTTGCTGGAACAACTGGACAAGCACATGCAAAAGAATAAAGTTGGACCACTATCTTCAGCATGCCTCCAAATTACCTCAAATGGATGATAGACATAAATCTAGGAGGAAAACCTATAAAACGCTTCGAAGAATGGTACCCACACCATGAGTGAAAACACTAAACACAGATAATTTGTGCTTCACTGATGTTAAAAGCTCTAGTGCTTCAAAACCCTCAATTGAGCACAAGGAAGACAATACATGAGATGGGAAAAATATTTGCAAATCATATATCTTATATAAGACTTTACCACAATATGTAAAAGCTATTACAACTGCATAATAAACAGGCACATAGCCCAAATAAAAGTGAGCAAAGGATTTTAATAGATATTTTTCCAAAGAAGATATACAAATGGGCAATAAGGACAGGAAAAGATGCTCAATATGATTAGCCATTAAAGAAATGCTAATCAAAACCACAATTGAGACAGTCCCTAGTATGGCTAAAATTAAAAAGAGGGACAGTAACAAATCTTGGCAAGGATATGAAGAAATTGGAATCTTAGTACATTTCTCATGGTATTACAAATGGTCTAGTCATTTTGAAAAGAATTTAGCAATTCCTCAGGAAGTAAAAGATGGGGTTGGTTACCTTACCTTACTGATCTAATAATCCCGCTCTAGATTTCTATGCAAGGGAACTGAAAAACTATGTCAAGTAAAAACTTGTGCAATAGTGTCCCCAACAGCCTTATTCACAATGTTGGAAGCAATCCTAATGTCTATCGACTGATGAATGGATAAAAAATATATATATATATGGCCCTGTTACTTGGTTGTTAAAGGGAAGATGTATTGATGTGCTCTACAACATTGATTAATCTAGAAAACATCATGGTTCCTGACAGAAACAAGTCCATAAAGGCCATCTATTTTCTAATTTGATTTATAAGAAATGTTCTCTATATGAAAAATAGAGAACCAGGAAATACATGGGAAGTTCTCAGGGGCTAGATGTAGGGAAAGAATGAGGAGTCAATTTAAAGCATACAGGATATCTTATTGAAATATAAAATGTTCTTAAGTTACAGTGTGATGATAATGACACAGCATTCTGCATTTTCTTTTTTTATTTATTGTTGGGGATTGCATTTGTTAGGTAAAGTCCCTCTTACAATGGTGTCTTGCCCCAAAAAGGTGTGTCACACACCAAGACCCCACCCCCTCCCTCCTTCCCTCTCTCTGCCCTTCCTTTCCCCAGCCCTCCCTCCTTCATTCTCTCTCTTATCTCCCCTCCCCCCACCCCCACCATGTCATTAATTGTCATTAATTGTCCTCATATCAAAATTGAGTACCTAGGATTCATGCTTCCCCATTCTTGTGATGCTTTACTAAGAATAATGTGTTCCACTTCCATCCAAACTAATAGAAAGCCTGTAAAGTCTCCATTTTTAAAACATGGCTGAATAGTATTCCATGGTATACAAATACCACGGCTTGTTAATCCATTCCTGGGTTGGTGGGCATTTAGGCTGTTTCCACATTTTGGCGATTGTAAATTGAGCTGCAATAAACAGTCTAGTGCAAGTGTCCTTATGATAAAAGGATTTTTTTCCTTCTGGGTAGATGCCCAGTAATGGGATTGCAGGATCCAATGGGAGGTCTAGCTTGAGTTCTTTGTGGGTTGTCCATACTTCCTTCCAAAAGGTTGTATTAGTTTGCGGTCCCACCAGCAGTGTAACACTGTTCCCTTCTCTCCATATCCACGCCAGCATCTGCAGTTTTGAGATTTTGTGATGTGGGTCATTCTCGCTGGGGTTAGATGGTATCTCAGGGTGGTTTTGATTTGCATTTCTCTAATAATTAGGGATGATGAGCATTTTTTCATATGTTTGTAAGCCATTCATCTGTCTTCTTTGGAGAAGGTTCTATTCATGTATCTTGCCCATTAATGTATGGGATTGTTGGCTTTTTTCATGTGGATTAATTTGAGTCCTCTATAGATTGTAGTTATCAAGCTTTTATCTGATTCAAAATATGCAAATATCCTTTCCCATTGTGTAGGTTGTCTGTTTGCTTTGGTTGTTTTCTCCTTAACTGTACAGAGGCTTTTCGGTTTCATTAAGTCCCATTTGTTTATTTTTGTTGTTGCAATTGCCACAGCAGTCTTCTTCATGAAGTCTTTCTCCAGGCCAATAACTTCCAGTGTTTTTGCTATGCTTTCTTTGAGGATTTTTATTGTTTCACACCTTAAATTTAAGTCCTTTATCCATCTTGAATCAATTTTTGTGAGTGGAGAAAGGTGTGAGTCCAGTTTCAGTCTCTTACATGTGGATATGCAGTTCTCCCAGCACCATTTATTGCATAGGGAGTCTTTCCCCCAAGGTATGTTCTTGTTTGGTTTATCGAAGATTAGGTGGTTGTAAGATGCTAGTTTCATTTGCTGGTTTTCTATTCAATTCCAAATGTCTATGTCTCTATTTGTGTGCCAGTACCATGCTATCTTGACCACTGTGGTCTTATAGTACAGCCTAAAGATCTGGTATGCTGATGCCCCCGGCTTTGTTTTTATTACTAAGAACAGCCTTAGCTATACGGGTTTTTTTCTGGTTCCATACAAAATGCAGAATCATTTTTTCCAAGTCTTGAAAGTACAGTGGTGGTACTTTAATAGGGATGTCATTGAATCGGTAGATAGCTTTGGGAAGTATAGACATTTTAACAGTGTTGATTCTTCCCAGCCATGAGCATGGTATGTTCTTCCATTTGTTAATATCCTCTGCTATTTCCTTTCTTAGGATTTCACAGTTTTCTTTATAGAAGTCCTTCATTCCTAGGTATTTATTTCATTTTTTTTGAAGCTATGGTGAAGGGAGCTGTGTCCTTAATTAGCCTCTCATCTTGACTGTTATTGCCAGATACAAAGGCTACTGACTTGTGGACATTGATTTTATATCCTATAACATTACTGTATTTTTTGATGATGTCTAGGAGTCTTGTGTTTGAGTCTCTGGGGCTCTCTAAGTATAAGATTTTATCGTCAGCAAAGAGGGAGAGTTTGACCTCTTCTGCTCCAATTTGGATGCCCTTCATTTCCTTGTCTTGCCTAATTGTATTGGCTAGAACTTCCAGCACCATGTTGATAGTAATGGCGACAGAGGACAACCTTGTCTGGTTCTGGTTCTAAGAGGAAAAGGTTTCAGTTTTACTCCATTCTGTAAAATATTAGCTGTGGGTTTGTCGTAGATAGCTTCGATCAGTTTCAGAAATGTGCCACCTGTGCCTATACTCTTCAGCATTCTAATTAGAAAAGGATGCTGGATTTTATCAAATGCTTTTTCCGCATCTATTGAGAGGATCATATGGTCTTTGTTTTTGCTTCTGTTAATACAGTGGATAACATTTATGAACATGCATATGTTAAACCAGCCTTGCATCCCTGGGATGAAACCTACTTGATTTTGATGTATGCGTTTTTTGATGATAAGCTGTAATCTATTGTCCAGGATTTTGTTGAGAAATTTTGCATCTATATTCATTAGTGAAATTGGTCTGAATTTCTCCTTTTTAGTTGGGTCTTTTCTTGGTTTTGGTATCAGGGTGATGCTTGCTTCGCAGAACATGTTGAGGAAGATCCCTTCCTCCTCAATCTTTTGGAATGACTTCAACAGTATGGGAATAAGCTCTTCCTTGAAGGTTCGGTAAAATTCTGGTTTGAAGCCTTCTGGACCACGGCACTTTTTTGTCGGAAGATTTTTTTATTGTTACTTTTATGTCAGTGCTTGAAATTGGTCTGTTCAGGAGCTCTATTTCTTCCTGGCTAAGCCTAGGGGGAGGGTATGATTACCAATATTGATCCATTTCCTTCACATTATCAAATTACTGGGCATAGAGTTTCTGGTAGTATTCAGAGATGATCTCTTGTATCTCTGTGGCATTCGTTGTTATTTCCCCTTTACTATTTCTGATTGAGGTTACTAGAGATTTTACTTTTCTATTTCTGGTTAGTCTGGTGAAAGGATTATCTATTTTATTTTATTTTTTTCATAAAACAACTCCTTGTTTCATTAATTTTCTGAATGATTCTTTTGTTTTCAACTTCATTGATCTCTGATTTAATTTTGGATATTTATTTTCTTCTGCTGGGTTTAGGCTTAGATTGTTCTTCTTTTTCCAATTCCATAAGATGGCTTATGAGTTTGTTGATGTGCTCTCTTTCTGTTTTTTGAATGTAGGCGTCTAAAGCAATAAATTTTCCTCTCAAAATTGCTTTTGCAGTATCCCACAAGTTTTGGTAGCTTGTGTCTTCATTGTTGTTATGCTCAAGGACGTTAACAATTTCCTCTTTTATTTTTTCCTGCACCCAACTGTCATTTAACAGAGGGTTGTTTAATTTCCATGCCTTTGTGTGGGGTTGAAAGTTTTTGTTGCAGTTGAGTTCCACCTTTAGTGCCTTGTGGTGTGAGAAGATACAAGGTAAAATTTCAATTCTTTTTATTCTGTTGATGTTTGTTTTGTGTCCTAGGATATGATCAATTTTGGAGAATGTTCCATGGGGTGATGAGAATAATGTATATTCTTTTTCTTTGGGATGGAGTGTTGTATATGCGTCTATCAAGCACAGTTGTTCTAGGGTCTCACTTAAGTCCCTTATATCTTTGTTTAATTGCTGTTTAGAGGATTCCTCCTGCTCTGTAAGAGGAGTGTTAAAGTCCCCTGTTATTATGGTGTTATAGGATATCACATTGCTCAGACTGAGTAAGGTCTGTTTCAAGAATCTAGGAGCATTTAAATTGGGTGCATAAATATTTAGAATTGAAATGTCTTCTTGTTGTCTTTTTTCCCTTGACCAATATAAAGTGACCATCTTTGTCTTTTTTGATTTTAGCTGCTTTAAATTCACATGTACCTGAAAAGAAGATTGCAACTCCTCTTTTCTTCTGAATTCCACTTGCCTGAAAAATTGCCTTACAAACCTTAACTCGGAGTTTCAATATTTCTTTTGAAGCTAGGAGTGTTTCCTGCAGACAGAAAATGGATGGCTTATGTTTTTTAATCCAGTCAACCAATGTATGCCACTTCAGTGGGGAATTCAAGCCATGGACATTTATTGAGATTAAGCCTTTTTAATTCTGTGGAGGCAAAAAATGGAAACCTAATAATCACACGTATACGTTAAAATAAAAATAAATGAATAACATTTATTGAGATAATTGATAAATGTGGTAGTGTTGTATTCATCTTGTTTTGTGAGAGTCCATTGCTTAGTTTTATCTTTTGTATCATTGTGGAAGTTATGTTTTGTCCTTTAATTTCTGAATTCTTACTTTGCTGTTGATCCATTGTGATGGTCGGTGTGTAGAACAGATTGAAGTATTTCCTGTAGAACTGGTCTTGTTGTGGTGAATTTCCTCAATGTTTGTATATCAGTAAATGATTTGATTTCTCTGCCAATTTTAAAGCTTAGCTTAGCAGGATATAGAATTCTGTGCTGGAAATTGTTCTGTTTAAGTAGATTAAAGGTAGATGACCATTGTCTTCTGGCTTGGAAAGTTTCACACTTCAGAGAAGTCTGAAGTCACCCTGATGGATTTGCTCCTGTAGGTCAACTGGCGCTTACTCCTGGCAGCTTGAAGAATCTTTTCTTTTGTCTTGACTTTGGGCAGGTTCATCACAATGTGTCTTGGAGAAGCTCTGTTAGAGTCGAGGTGACCTGGGGTCCGATATCCCTCTGAAAGGAGTGTGTCAGAATCTTTGGTGATATTTGGGAAATTTTCATTTATAATATTCTCTAGTATGGCTTCCACTTCTCTGGGACATTCTTCTTCCCCTTCTGGGATATCTATAACTCGTATGTTTGAATGCTACATAAAGTCCCATAATTCTGTCAGTGGATGTTCTGTTTTCTCTCTTGTCTTTTCTGCCTCTTTAACTATCTGAGTTATCTCAAAAG
The DNA here is from genome assembly GCA_963574575.1 of Galagoides demidoff. Classification (NCBI taxonomy): domain Eukaryota; kingdom Metazoa; phylum Chordata; class Mammalia; order Primates; family Galagidae; genus Galagoides; species Galagoides demidoff. The sequence continues at coordinate 6,385 of CAUYQV010170095.1, forward strand.
CTTTGTCCTCTACCTCTGACATTCTTTCTTCTTCATGTTCTAATCTGTTGCTGATACTTTCTATTGCATCTTTAAGTTCCCTAATTGACTGCTTCAGTTCCTTCAGCTCTGCTATATCTTTTCTCTATTCTTTATATCATTCATCTCTTATTTGATTCTGCTTTTGAATTTCCTTTTGGTTATTTTCCACTTTATCAGCAGTTTCCCTCATTGTTTCCATCATTTCCTTCATTGTTTTCATCATCTGTATTCTAAATTCCCCTTCTGTCATTTCTAACATTTCCTTATAGGTGGAATCCTCTCCAGTAGCTACCTCATGGTTCCTTGAGGTGGTTGCTCTGGACTTTTTTTTCACGTTGCCAGGATTGTTCTGCTGATTCTTCTGCATGAGTGTTTTCTTGTATCTGTTTTCTTGCTCTAATTTTCCTTTCACTTCCTCTTGCTCTTTAAGTTGCTGTGCCTCTGTCCTAGGGTTTTTATGAGTCCTTTTGGACCAGAGGGATGAGGAAATTGAGGAGCAAGAAAAGGAAAAAGAAAAAAGATAAAGGAGAGGGGATGAATAAAGGGGAATATTGAAAAAAAAGAAGAAAGGCACAGAAAGAGGGAGATAGGAGAAATATAGGTGTACAGTAGGGTACTTTGACACAACCTTAAAAACCCCCAACCTCTGGGGGTGCCGGGTTGGATGGTTCCCTTGAGGTCAGCAGCTCTATGCTAGCCTGTTTGGATACAGTACCCCACCTCGACCAATTACATAGGAAAGACAAAAATGCTATAAATCTAACCAAAACCAGCAAACAGATAACTTTATGGAATAAAATTAGGGGAAAAACACAAATAATAGGGGTAGAAACACTAGAAAAAATGAAGTTCTAGTTGTTAAAGAAGGCAACAGAGGAAAATTATATTTAAACTAGAAAAATGAAGAAAGAAAACAGAAAAATCTGTAGGGAAAATGTTGAAATTAAAAACAAAAACAAAAACAAAGCAGTATATATATCTTGCTGAATATTGTCTGGGCAACAGGTGATCTTCTGGGGTATGAGATGTTAATCACAACGCTGATATGGCTATAGGAGATGGAGAGTGGAGGCTTCTGCTGATTTCTCAAACCCCGCATGGTGGAGAGCCTAAATCTCTCCTCAGCCTGCTTAAAAGGTACTTTAAACTGATAATCTTGGCTAAGCAGAAGCTTTCTCAGGAAAGCCCTTGTTGCTAGGATCACTCCTAAAGTGGCTGTCGACTTACCCAGTGTGCCAAAACCAGTCTCACTCTATACCCTGAGGGCCAAAGGTGTAATAGGTCTCAGTCCCCGCCTTTAGGCTGCTCAGTCACTAGATTACTTGCCCCAAGGTCTCCGCCTGGTCCTTGCTCTGTAACTCTGAGGGCAGAGCTTGCTGGGGCTGTTCTCCCACAATGGCTCCCCACAGCCCACAGCCAAACACTATTAGCTCCATCTGGCTCAACAGCTCAGCCTGGGGCCCTCAACAATGCTTAAAGTCCTCCACACTCTTGCCCACGTTCTCCCAAGGTAGTTCAACTGAGTGTCAAGTCCCCCCCCCCCCAAAAAAAAACACATACACAAAAAACAGTTCACAGGTAAGGCCTTTCCAGTTTGCAGTCTCACTGCTGCTATACTTACAGATGCCAGTGGGATTAGACAGAATGAACACACGCAACCACTTGCCAGTTGTTATCCACTGCCCACTGCTTTTGTCCTCCTCATTGGGTCCAGAAGTCTCTTGCTGACTCCCTGTGTCCCCAAAGGGATGTTTCTGGTCAGATCCCACCAGCCAGAGATGCCTGGAATCTTCTCTCCCCAGTCTCACCTTGCCCAGTTGCAATGAAGCTGTTACTCGGCTGCCATCTTGCTCCTCAACATTCTGTATTTTTAAATTTCATTTGATTTTATTTCTTTTTAATTAGAACACTTGTAGCCAGTCTAAGGAGTCTGTCTTCCTCTCATACAAACCAAGCAATGGAGAAGCAGATGAGAGATTACCAGTTTCACTGTTATTTAAAGAAAAGCCAGCTATTCCAGAGAACAGAGAGGATACCTCCTCAAAGAGCTGTTCTGTCCTCCTCTTTGCCTTTGTTACTTTTATTCCCACAGTAAAAGTAAACATCAGCAATGTTGTTAATCATCATATTACACATTAAACATATTCCTCTTCATAGGTTACAAAGTTACACAATATCTTTCAATCTTAATGTGGTTATGTCTTCAAAGCATTGTTTACTCTAGACTACGTTTATAGTTAGTCAACACTGCACTGGGTGCACAGAGTGCCCTGGGTCCTTGACACCCGGGTACCATGGAGTCGAGTTCCCCAACTTATCTATGACAGTATGTCTTAGAAGTGAATAAACAATCTACAGATGTTGGCACATAGGTTAATGTAGCCATGTTAGGGCCTGACCAGCAGTTTCTTGCATGAAATGGCCCTTCAGGTTAACAGTGGCTGGTAACACATTTAACATGAGAGCCACATGCATTAAAGAACCTGAAGCCCAAAGGCCTCCCTGTCACTCAGAGATCAAACAATTGCACATGGATGACTGGTGCCCTATTTGAGGAGTGTGTAAGAGGTATCGCTTGAGAAATGAAGAAGGAATGGTCTATTTTACTCCCAGTAGACAACTGTCCTGGCCACCCACAAGTAATGGCAACAGAGGACAACCTTGTCTGGTTCCAGTTCTAAGTGGGAAAGCTTTCAGTTTCACTCCATTCAGGAAAATATTAGCTGAAGGTTTGTCATAGATAGCTTTGACAAGTTTAAGAAATGTGCCACCTATGCCTATACTCTTCAGTATTCTAATTAGGAAAGGATGCTGGATTTTGTCAAATGCTTTTCCCACATCTATTAAGAGGATCATATGGTCTTTGTTTTTGCTCTTGTTGACATGGTGAATGTTTATGGACTTGCATATGTTAAACCAGTCTTGCATCCCTGGGATGAAACCTACTTGATTATGATGTATGACTTTTTTGATGATAATCTGTAACCTATTGTCTAGGATTTTGTTAAGAATTTTTGCATCTATATTCATTAGTGAAATCGGTCTGAAGTTGTCCTTTTTAGTTGGGTCTTTTCCTGGTTTTGGTATCAGGGTGATATTTGCTTCATAGAACATGTTGGGGAAGATTCCTTCCTCCTCAATCTTTTGGAATAATTTCTGCAGTATGGGAATAAGCTCTTCTTTGAAGGTCTGATAGAAATCTGATGTGACGCCATCTGGACCAGGGCATTTTGTGGCCACCCACAAATGAATCATCTCAGAAATGTGACACTGAAATATTTTGCCTCCAAACATGACCTCAAACATCTAACCTCTTGACCAAGGCATCATCTAAACATTTAAAATGCACTTCTGAGCCCAGCTGATGAAGTGGGTCATTACTAGAACACAAACCTGTGGTCTGCCTGTGGAAGCACCTTCATCTTCTGCATCAGTTAATGCTCCGGACACTGTTTTCTAGATCAGTTCTGCTTGGAATAAAGTTCAGCCAGAAATGATACGGAAGTGTTTCAAGACAGTTGAATTTGTCACAACCAAGAGCACAACGTTTTGGCCCCTTTAGGCAGTCCATCTCCCATGGTAGAATTCAAAGGAGTAGAGTTTGAAAGTTTTGTTGCAAGTGATGATAAACCTAACCCAGAAGCAGTTTTCCAGGTGATACTGACCGAAGTACAGACCAGTGTAAAAGTGCATGCATGAAAAAGCTGATGAAGTGGAAGAAGCAAAGGAGGATGAAACAGGAATTGCAAAGACTCCAAAAGAAGAGGGTGCTAGGCATTTACTAATGTAGTTGAAGTCATTTTTTGTGGAAAAATGCCCAGGTATATTGAGTCATGGTGGGGCCAGCATTGAGAGTGCTTTATCCACTTACATTTGTAATAAGAGTAATAATCAGAGAAAGATTGACTCTTTTCTTTTCAGAAAGAATGATTAAACCACGAGAAATCAGTAAATATATGGATTTTGTATGATACTGTTTGTCTGGTTTTACTGTTTTTGGATGATGTATGGTTTTGTATGATATTCTCTAATAAAAGCTATCCAAGAAAGCAAAGTACATGTACGATCAGTACCTTAGGCCTTATGTTGATTGCCTCCATATGTTGACCAGTTTGTTACAGTCCCTTGGATGGTCAGCTTATAAGAGGTTCAAGCATATGTCACTTGCAAATATTTTCTCCCATAGAACTCCTAGAAGAAAACATAAAGGAAAAGTTTCATGGCATTTGCCTTGAAACTTAATTGTTGGATATGACAAAATAGCACAAGCAACAAAAGCAACATCAGACAAGTGATACTGCACTCAACTAAAATGCTTCTTCATGGCAAGTGAAATAATCAGCACAGTGAAAAGGCAACCTACAGAATAGGAGTTGCACAACTTTCTGAATAGATTAAAAACCACTGCACTGTATACATCAAAAGGGCGAATTTTGTGGTATCTGGATTATATCTTATTGGGATAAGATATAAATGCTGCTTGTATAATAAAAATGGAGAAAAGTAGACTCTCTAAAGGAATCCAAAATGTTCACAATTTATTTGTAAGTTAACATACACATGCATATGCAAATATGTTAGTATACAAGTTGGAAGATTATCTTGAAATTATTAGAAAACAAATAAACATGTTGCGTATGTTAAACCATATTAAGACTTATGGCTGGAAATTAAATATCGGTGGGGGCTTCAAAATTAAATGTTGGTGGGAGCTTCAAAACCAACCTCTCTGGGAGAGAAGTAACACAGCAAATGGCAATGTCCAAATTAGACTGTATTTCAGGTAGAAGCATCATGATTGTTTCTACTTCTCAAGCTTGAGTACATCCTGTTCATTTTCCAATCCTGCTTATCCCCTCTCTTATTGACTCTATGTACAACCTGATAACCTTATATAAGATTTCCTTCTAGTTGCGCAGTCCTGAGTCTTTTTCTGTGGCTTGTAACCAAACACTCCCTTTGACACAGACATTGTTGGACATAGATACAAGAGTTATTTGTATTCATAAATGGAAAAGAAGTTTCTTAGGGAGAAAGGCAAACAAACAAACAAACAAACAAACAAACAAACAAAAACAGGAACCCAGGGCAACATTCTGGAGCACATTGACACATAGAGAAGTATAGAGCAAAAGGATTGAGAAATCAACTCGAAGAATAGGATTTAGGGGAACAAAGATCACTGGAAGAGGGTGTATGCATGGAATCCCAAAGATTTCAAGACAGAGGAATTTGGCCAGCATGTTCAATACCACTCCAAGGCTAAGCTAGGTCAGAAGAATGATATTTTGATTTGACGTCATGCGAGTTACTAAAGACCATGAAAAAAGCTTACCTAGAGGACAGAAGGGAATGCAATATGTTCCATATAGAGATGAGGGAATAGTGAAACCCATTTAGACAACTTACCAAGAGAGTTTACTGTGAAGGGCAATGGGAATAGGGAACGATAGCTGGTAGCTAGTAGAAAAGTATTGTCAAGGAAAAGTATTTGTTTAAAATACAGGAGAGTGGAGCATAAATGTATGCTGGTGTGAATAACCATCAGAGTAGGAGAATTTAAAGATTCAAGAGAAACAGGTTATCTGCAGGTTTAAAGGGTGAGAGGTAAAGGTAGATCCATAGAGATGCTGACTTTATTAAACACATGACCCACCAATTCTAAGATTTATACTCTCATGTGGGGAGTGGGCTGTGGCCGGCAGGGACCCCACAGCTTGGGAAACGCTCAGGAAGTGACTCCCAACCACTTCTCCTCCTTTAACAACATTCTTTCTACCTGCCAGAGGTCACATAGCCCGTGCATACTTTTCCCATCATTGGCAAGCACACAGTTTTCCCTCTTTAAGGTTGATCTCTACCCATGTGTTAAGATTTATGCAACCTTGTTAAGACACTGTATATATAAAGCTGTTTCTGAAGTGTGGTGCTGGCTGCAGCCATCTGCTGCGTCAGTCGTCCCGACACCATCCTATCTCTCATCTCCTGTCTTTCTTTGCCTCTCTGTCTTTCTTGGATTTACTTATTCACTTCCCACCATTTCCATTCAGATCAACTCTCCCTCCTCGTGTCAGGTCGTGAAACTCTCACACAAAGATGTGCTGATAACCTATATCTGCACAGATGACCAAATTGAGAATAAGGTATTGGCAAAGCAGAGATGTTTCAAGCAAGAAAGAATGAGGTTTGACGTCCATGAGATCCAGGCTGGGTCATGGAGGTAACTATACACTGACAAATTCCAGTTTCATGAAATGTATTGGGCACAGAGATTATTGTGTGCCATTCATAGTCCCTTGGCATTTGTGTGAGTGTATGTGTGTGTTACTATGCTCAGAGGGGGAGGTGGGGATGTGGGTAGATCCCATGTTAGGAATAAAAAAAGAAATACCTACAATGAAACAGATTAAAGGAGAGTACATTCTCCATTGCAGGAGGAGGAAAGGGCAATCCCAACACAGAGAGCAAAAGCCATGAATAGGGATTAACCCCAAATGGAATCTCCTACAAGGCCTTACATTTTTTTTTTATATTTTTTTGTGGGAAGCAGAGAATGAGTGACTCTTCTTGGACTCTAGCCATATTTGGCCATCATTTCACAGTAGTTGTGATGCACATTATAATTTCACCCAATAACTATTCATTCTCTGTTGAAGACTGAGAATGACTAACTAATTACATATAGTTAATTGTCATGTGAGTGGTATTTTGGGGGTGTGAGGAGCACAGCAATCAAGCGAAGCACTGCCCTCCTTGCATTATGACTCCTCCTTGGTCCTTGTCCTAGCAAACTGGTCCTGGTCATGCAGACAGAGAGCAGCAGCCATGTGGACTTTGGATGCCCTGACAGGGGTGTGAACCACAGAGGAGTCACTGGCAGCGAGATGTTGAGGAGTGGGTGTGAGACATTCTGCCTTTCCAAAAGCAGACAGACTGTGTCAGAAAGATCCTGGAAATCAGGAATATGGGCAAATGTCAGCATGGTTCCTTTCAGTAGGGCCTAGATATGCATGTGGGTTGCTGAGTCAGGCGTACAATGAGGTTACTTGGATTTTTTGGACAGAGAGGTTGCAGGATATAGGAAATGGTGGGCAGTTGGGTCCCAGAAAGTGAGAGTGGAACTGGAAAAATGGACTCCCAGACATGCTGGAACAATCTAAGAGGAATTTGGAGACCTACACCCAGGCTTTGTGTTATATTTCTTCACAAATTGATGTTGTGAGATGCCTCACTTCCTGCCTGGCATCGTGTGTGTCCTGTCCAGCCTCTGAAACAGGGAGCCCATAAAAGGAGGCAGCTGGCTATTCAGGGAACAGGGGCATGGAAGAAGCCCCTCACTAGTTTGGCTGTGTGCCTAAAGCCAGAGATGACCAGGAATCTCTTTCCTCTGAGTCTCCCAAGGCCCTGGTAGAACAGGAGTAAGGCTTCAAATGGGGAGGGGTCCTACAAACTGCTCCCATAGTCTATGCAGGAGTCACCCAAGCCACAGAGGAGAGTAAGGAGGGGGTCTGTCCTAAGTAACTCTGCCAGTGAGGACCAGGGAGCTTTCTAGGGGCACCATTTTTGAAATCGACCTAGAGCTTACTTTTGTGTCATCAGATTGGAACTGCTGGTAAAATCTCATACTGTGATGCATGGTAGAGGGCGAGGAATAGGAGAAGGGATCGGGGGAGAGGAATCATAGATTCCATGGGCATGGTATGGAGGAGAAAGAAATTTGGGGTAAGAAGGTGGCTAGGGGCAAGTAAGCCTCTATCTCTAAACATGCAAGTGCACTGTGTGGCTGTAGAAATTCCAGATTCATATTGAACCCACCCTGCCTTTCTGTCCTCCTCCACCAAACAGTAAGTGGGGGGGGGGACACAGTATAGCAGTAAAAATAATCTCTCTTGAGGAAGACAGGGTGTACACATTTCCCTGTATTTCTCTTTGTTTCACCCTTGGTCCCTAGACCATTAGTCCCAGTTGCCATGGGAACTGAAGCTGAGTGTCTGATGCATTCATTGAACTATAGGATAAAAGCAGAGCTGGTCCTTGAAATAATGACATTGGGAGAGGACATTTTAGCAAAGCTGTCACATTGAAAGAGTTCACAATTTTCATAGATATATTGATCCCTGGGGTTATTGTTTCTCTCTCTCTGTCTGTCTCTCTCTCTCTGTTTATCCTGAATGGATAGTCACGGACAGTGTTTTACACTGGTGGCTCATAGGATTCTTGCAGGTGAGGCGGTGAGGCTGTGCTATGATCACAAAAGGGATGGGAATGCGTACAGTTAGGGCAGTGGTTCCCTTAAACATGCTTGTTGAACCCCATGTCTGACAGGAGAAGAGAAGTGTGCAGCACTTGAAATGGGTAGACATAGGCTGTTGGAAGGTCCGCCTGTTGGGGTGACAGTCCCTGGTATGACATATGTTCCCCTCAGTCTTGGTTTATCCAGATTTGTCCTCTGAGATGGTCAGGAATCCTGATGAGGAATCCAGGCAAGACCTGGCATGGAGAATTGATCTCTCTTTCCAGAGGTAGGGTAGGGGTTCCCAAAACAGACTGGTTCCTCCTCCCTCACTGTCCCCTTCATCTGCTCTTAGGCTATGCTCACTTATGACCCCTGGAAAAGGACGTCTCTCGCCATCCATTCCTCTTTGCTCCCTCACTCAGGTCCTCTAAAGCCCTTTCCTCTGCCCTGTCTCCTCCTACCTAACCTCAACACCCATCATCACTTCTCATCTTTCCCCTCCTGTCTCCTATCTGCCCTGCCATCCTCTGCATCCTCCCTCTGCTTTCCCATACCCCTCACTGCCTCTCCTCCCTGTCTTTATCTTCACACTCTTGTCCTAACTCATTCCTCCCTCTTTTTCCTTCCTCCTTCTCTCTAGGCCTTTTCCTCCTCTCACCCTCCCCCTTCCCCCTCCTCTGCTGCATACAGAGTGACTAATAGTATATTCATTCAGTTATGACAGGACTAACATGGGCCACGTGCCTTGAGCTTTCAGCCTAGTGGGGTGGGTACTCCACAACGTTAGCCACAGCCTATTTGTTCCATTGCAAATCACAATAAGTGATGTGGGATCTGATGACAAAGAGCTGTAAGTGTGGACAGTAGGGGAACTGACTTTGCTGGTGGACTTAGTGAGGAAAATATAACTGACATTTGTTGATCTGCCATCTAGCACTGGTGTGTTGACTCTTTATATAACTGCCTTCCCTTTCAGGTTGGAGCTAGTGTCGTCTTCTATCTTTGTCCAGTGTGACAGAACTCTCTCTCAAGGTCCCCTGCCTCCACTACTAAAGGTGAGCACTGCAGCCTGGCTGGACACCCATTCCCTGCAATCTGACTAATCAATAGACCAAACCAGGCATTGCTTCAGCTTCTCTGTGGACCCTTATTCCTGCTCCCATCTTCCCCAGGGACACCTCTGTTTCTGTACTTTGTTCATCCATCTTCCTTCTCACACTTATCCCTCCCTTTCTTCTTCCTCCCCCTCTCTTGGCTGAATTCTTGGGTTTTTAAGGCTTAACCCCACAAAGACAAAGAGGATAGGTGAGGAGAGATTAAAATACAGCGTCAGGAGATGGAAAGGTGGCAAATATCTGACCGAGCTCATTTAAGAAAGCTGATCTGCAACCAGTAGTAAGGAAAACTAAAAAGCAAATGACTTTAACCCCTTCAACTGACCTTCGAACTATCTGCCAGATTGGCATTGGCATACATAGATCACTAGGAAAGTTTTGATCCACAATCAAGAAACATAAAATCTGCACAGATGGAAACAAAGGAAGCTCTCCCAGCAACACCGATGAGCCCACCAAGTTGTAACTTGCACAGATACATCAGAAACGGCACTGTCGACTTTGTTTCTTGAAAGTAAAATAACGGGCCATAACACAGTCTGTCTCAAAATTTAGGTAGTAACCCACGCATACCACTGCACATTGAGCATAATAGTGGGGGCTGCAATTGCGTGATTGCTCTCACGTATATTTAAGAATCATTGAGACATCCAAATCCTTTCTAAGCTCCCTGCAGTTTGGCAAATCGATCTCCTCCAACTCTGTGAGACTAAGGAGAGATTTACTCTCTGCAAAGGATGAAATGGCAGTTTCGTGGTCTTTGGAACTTCAGGCTCCCTGGTTGGCACATGCCCAAACCAAGAATAGGGATTTAACTTACTGTCTACAGAAATTTTTAAGTCCTAGCCTCCTTTGCAATCTAGGGTGCAGATTGCTGGCATCTTGTCCTTTCCTGCACATGCAGGAGATTTTTCCCTGTGTAATCTAACCTTCTCAGGAGAGGAGACTTAGGAATGTTGGCAGGCACAGGTCTTTCAAGTTTTCTTTGTCGGTCAACTAAAAATATTTTCTGATTTCAATGTGAATTTTTCTTAGAGCCATGGGCTACTTAGGTGGATATTTCTTAATTTAAAAACATATTCAGTGCTTCATAATGATCTTTGTTACTAATTTCTAGATTATGGCATTGTATCAGAGAATATACAAATCACTAAAGAATCAAATCTTTGTGGACACTCCTGGGACTCTATTTATTTAAATATCTTACAGTACTACAAGGGAATTGCAACAAACATGAATGTCTCACTCAGTAAACTGTTACATTGCAAACATCTGAGTAACTATCATACAATCTGGGTTAAGAAATGGAGTCCTGTGGCCAGATACATTGGATCATACTTATATCCCAGTGCTTTGAGAGGCAGAGGCAGGAGGATCATTTGAGGCTGGGAGCTCCTGGGCAACAGAGCAAGATCCTGCCTCTACAAAGGGATTTTTTGTTTGCTTGTTTGTTTGTTTTATTAAAAAAAAAAAGTGGGCAGATTGGCACACTCCTATTGTCCTACCTCCTCCAGAGGCTGAGGCAGGAGGTTCCTGCTTGAGCCCAGGAGCTCAAGGTTACAGTGAACGATGATCACACCACTGCACTCCAGCCTGTGCAACAGAGTGAGACCCTGTCAACTGTCTCGACATTTACCACTTCAATCTAATTTTGCCTCTCTTAGAATTCATTACACACGATGAGAATCATTTCAGTACCTATTTTAATAACTGGCTTTCTTTTGGCAACATTATGTTATTATTTATTACTGTTTAATTTTGTTTTCTCTTGCAGCTGTATTTCATTTCTTTTCAGTACTGAATAGTGTTTTAATGTATACGAATATACCACAATTTATCCATGCCTTCTATTTCTGATGGACATTTCAGTGAATTCCAGTCCTAAAGTAGTTCTGTTGTTGTCCTTTGTTTTGGCATGTGTATGCATTTAAGGGTGTACTTGCTGGATCACTTTTATCACTTTTTCTTCCTTTATTACAGTGGAAGTGGTGATGGTGGATATCTCTGGATTTTTTCCTCATCTCAGAGGTAGTACTCTCAACACTCCACCATCAAGTGTGATTGTCTCTGTAGGCTTTCAAAGCAAAATCAAAGTTTTCCAAACTGTATATGGAAGCAACATACTATATCCTATGACAGAATTAATGTGCACAATTATGATCTAATAAAAAAAGAAAAAAATACATTACTGGGATCTGAGCAAACTAAAAAGCTTTTGCACTGCCAAGAATACAGTAAGTAAAGCAAGTAGACAACCCTCAGAATGGGAGAGGATTTTTGCAGGTTGTATTTCTGACAAAGGTCTAATAACCAGAATCCACAGAATACTCAAACTTATTAATGAGAAAAGAACAAGTGATCCCATTTTGGTTGTGGGCAAGAGACAGGAATAGAAGCTTCTCTGAAGAAGACAGGCACATGATCTACAGAGACATGAAAAAATGCTCATCATCTTTAATCATCAGAGAAATGCAAATCAAAACCACCTTGAGATATCATTTAAATCCAGTAAGAGTAGCCCACATCACTAAATTCCAAAACTATAGATGTTGACATGGACGTGGAGAAAAGGGAACACTTCTGCACTGCTGGTGGGAATGAAAGCTGGTATGTTCCTTTTGGAAGGAAGTTTGGAGAACACTGAGGGCTCTAAAATGTAGACCTGCCATTTGATCCTGCAATTCCTCTACTAGATGTATATCCAAAAGACCAAAAATCACTTGGCAACAAAGATATATGCACCAGATTGTTTACTGCAGCTCAATTCATAATTGCCAAGTCTTGGAAGAAGCCCAAGTGCCCATCAACCCATGAATGGATCAATAAATTGTGGTATATGTATACCATGGAATACTATGCAGCGTTAAAAAACGATGGAGACTTTACCTCTTTTATGTTTACATGGTTGGAGCTGGAAATTTTTCTTCCTAGTAAAGTATCTCAGGAATGGAAAAAAAAAATCCAATGTACTCAGTACTACCATAAAACCAATTTATAATCACTCACACTTTCTTATGAGAGACGAATCACAACTATAGCCCAGGGTGAAGGAGGGAAGGGGAGGGGGATGAGAAGGGAGGGGGAATGGTTCAATAGAGGGAGGGTTAATGGTGGGACCTCAGCTATGAAGCATATTGCAAGGGTAGAAGTCAAATAAAAGACATTCTGATTGAATTAAGGGAGTTCCCTTTAATTCCTCGTTGGCTAAGAGGTTTTATCATAATACATGCTCATTTTTAAAAATTCAAATGCATAAAATATTATTTCTCCTTCTATATAGAATATTATGTATTTCCTTAATATGTTACTTCCATGGGACTGATTTTTCAAGTACTGGACCACTTCATTTCCAGAATATTCTTGACTTGTTTGTGTTGTATGTTTTTAGAGATATAACTGGATTTGTTTTGCTAATACTTTATTTAGGATTTTTCCCTCTTTGCTTATGTGAAAGATAGCATTTCCTGTGCATTTCCTTCCTTATCATGTTCTTTAAGGCTTTGGCCTCAAGGATTGAGATGGGAAGTGTTTCCTTCCATATTTCTTATCTGGCAAGAATGTAAGATTGACATCCTTTCTTTCTTGAATGTTTTGTAGAATTAATTAGTGCAGCGAACATAGTCTGGAGGTTGTTTTTGTTCTTGCTGCTGTTGCTCTCTGTAGATTCCATTCATTTAGCATTTATTAGCAGCGTTCTGATGTTCTGTTTGTTTTGTGTCAATTTGTTGTGTTTCCTTGAAATTTATACGTGATATCTAAATTTTCAAATGGATTGGCATAAAGTTGTTTGTGATTATGACAGACCATCTCTTTAATATCTTTACTGTTCATCGCGATGTCTCCTCATTCATTGCAAGCACTGGTTAGTTCTCTCTCCTTTCTTCAGGCCCCCTTTAGATGTGTAACAATTGTATCATCTTCAAAAAGAACCAACTTTTGCCTGTGCTCTTTTATCTTTAATTGATTTAAACTTTTATCCTTATTTCATTCTCTGCTTTCTTTAGGTTTAAACTACTGTTCTACTGAATTTAGAGGGACACATGGATCATTAATTTTTTGCATTTCTTTTTCATGTAATATAGACATTTAAACTGTATCCTGGGTGGCACCTGTGGCTCAGTGGGTAGGGCACTGACCCCATATACCGAGGGTGGTGGGTTCAAACCTAGCCCTGACCAAACTGCAACAAAGAATGGCCGGGTGTTGTGTCAGGCACCTGTGGTCCTGGCTGCTGGGGAGGCTGAGGCAAGAAAATCGCCTAAGCCCAGGAGCTGGAGGTTGCTGTGAGCTGTGACACCGGGACACTCTACCAAGGTTGATAAGGTGAGACTCTGTTTCTAACAAAAAAATAAAAAGTAAAAAAAAAAAACTGTATCCTACAAGTTTTCATTATTATTTAGTTGATGGAAATTTATAATTTTATTGATGAGTTCTTGGTTAAGCTGTTGCTCATTTAGAAGAATGTTTCTTAGCTTAGAAACATATAAAGTATGCCTCTTATTTCTTTTTCTTGCCTAATTGCTCTTGCAAACCTTTAATACCATGTTGAGCAGAAGTAGAAAAGGTGGGATCTTTGCCTTGTTCATGATCTCAGAGGAAAAAATTCCATACTTTTGCCCTTTTGCCATTCACAATGTGTTTTTCTTTTTAGGGTATGGCTTTTATTGTTTTGAGATAGGTTCCTTTTATTCATAGCTTGTTGAGTGTTTTCATCATAAAAGGTGTTGAATTTCTTTTTATTGAGTCCTAAACACATAGATCATGTATACATTAATGCATTTATGGGGTACAATGTACTGATTTTAAATACAATTTGGAATGCTTACATCAAACTAGTTAATATAGCTTTCACCTCATTTACTTAATTATTGTGTTAAGATATTCATACTCTATACTTAATAGAATTGACATTTTGTTAGATGCTTTTACTGCATCAGTTGAGATCACCGTGTGGTTTTTGTCCTTCATTGGGTTAATGTGGTGTACTACATTAACTGAGTTTCATTAGTCGAAACCTCCCTACATTCCACAAAGAAATATCACTTGGTCATGGGTTTTCAGTGTGCTATTGAACTAGGTTTGCCAGACTTTTGTCGATTATTTTTGCGTAAACATTCCTCTGGTATGTTGGTCTTTTTTTTTTCTTTCAAATCTCACCCCTCGTGGTCTCTTAGTCAGACTTTTTTTTTTTATTTTTAAATCATAGATGTGTACATTAATGCATTTATGGGGTACAATGTGCTAGTTTTATATACAATTTGAAATACAACAAACTGGTTAACATAGCCTTCACCACACTTTCTTAATTATTGTGTTATGACACTTATACTCTACACTTAGTAGATTTGACACATACGCTTGTAAAATGCACCAGAAGTGTGGTCCAACCGATTACCCTCCCTCGACCCATCCTCCTCCAGCCCCTCCTCCTCCACTTCCTCCTTCATCTTGGGCTGTAGTTGGGTGATAGCTTTCATATGGAAATGTGGGTGCTTATAAATTAGTGTCATAGTAGGACTGAGTACATTGGATACTTTTTCTTCCATTCTTGAGATACTTTGCTAAGAAGAACATTTTCCAGCTCCATCCATGTAAACATGAAGGAGGTAGAGTCTCCATCTTGAGACAGAGTCTTATTATGTCGCCCTCAGTAGAGTGCTTGGCATCACAGCTGACAGCAACCTCAAACTCTTTGGGTATAAGCCATTCTCTTGCCTCAGCCTCCCAAGTATCTGGGACTACAGGCATCTGCCACAATGCCCAGCTATTTTTTGTTACAGTTGTCATTGTTGTTTAGCTGGCCCGGGCCAGTTCAAACCCACCATCCCTGGTGTATGTGGCCAGCGCTGTAACCACTGTGTGTGGGTGCTGAGCCAATTTCACTGATTTTGTGTGTGTGTGTGTGTGTGTGTTTCACTTATGTCTACTGTAATCTTTATTAATCCTTCCTTCTGCTAACTTACATGGTTTTCCCATTTCTAGTCATTTAACCAAGATGTTAGGTTGTTGATTTGAGACCTTTCTTCTTTATTAATGTAAGCATTAACCTCAATAAACGTCTGTCTTAGCATTGCTTTCCTTCATCTCATAAGTTGTGGAGTGTTGTGTTTTTGTTTTTATTTCTCTCCAGATATTTTCTATTTTGCTTTGCGGTTTTTTCTTTGACTTCTTAATAATTTGGGAAAGTGTTGTTTAATTTCCAACCATCTGTGAATTTTTCTATGCTCCTTCTGGTATTGGTATGTGCTAGCATCCCGTTTTGGTCAGAAGAACTACTTGGTATGATTGCAGACTTCTTAAATTTGTCAAGGCTGTAAAGTAAACAAAAAAGGCTAAAATACAAAACCTCTGGAAGAGAACATAGAATAATGTCTTGGTGAAGGTGCTGTAGGCAAAAGGCTTGTATGTATTACACAGTAAGTAATAGCTACTTGAGAAAATTGTCAACTGAATTTCATGAAATTTAGAAGTTCTGCTTTTTATCATTAGAAAATGACAAGGGAAGCCGTAGATTGTGAAAATGTTTGCAATATACATACTTGACAAAGGAAAAGTACAAGAAATAAAGAGGAATTGTTACAGTTCATTAATTAGAAGACAAACAAGTCAATAGTAAATGGGGAAACTACGTGAACCGACACTCACTTGCACACTAAAGAAGATACACAAATGGCTGAGAGAAGAAGCTGGGCCACGGTCACTAGCTGAGGCAGTAGCTGGGCTGAGTCAGAGACCAGAGGCAAGTGGCTTCTCTTCTCTGGGTCTGTTTCCTCATGGGTACAACGAGGGGAAACAGAACCTCAGAGGATGCAGTGAGATAGGGCCCTCGGTCTAGGGCCAATAGGGTCGAAGACAAAGATGATGTCAGGGAACAGGATGGATGCCCAGTGCCATGCCCAGCCCGATGTCTCAAGGGGCTGGCTCTGGGGGGCAGTGGCAGGTGTCAAAGGCTTAGGATGAACCTAAGGGTCAGGGAAGCCCGAGGGTGGGGGGAGGGCAGGGGGCGGTGGTGAGCCTTCTCCATGAAGGGATCTTGCTAAATGAGGGGAGATGGGGGAAAGGCATGTGCAGGTGGGCAGGAGTGTGAGTGTGAGAGTGCCTGGCAGGGGGCTGTAGCACCTGCAGGACACTGAAAGCCCCTCCCTGTGTATCTTGGCCTCAGGGACACAAGGGAGACCTGGGATTGATTCCCTGCTCTGCCCCTTCCTGGCAGCATGACTTTGGCAAGTGACTGCCCTCTCAGACCCACACTTTCTTCATTTAAGACACAGGCCTATCATCCTCTCCTCTCAGGCCTGCCTGATAAATGGAAACAGAGGCCCAGACAAGGAATTGTACACGAACATTCAGAACAAATGAATGCACCACATCAGTAACGGCAAACAAGTGACTGCATGGATGCTTGTCCATCGACAAGTGTAGGAAGAGAGGGGTAGAGCAGGCCGTGCAGAGGAGGAGTCTGTGGAAGCTGTTAGTGCCCACCTACACCTGCACCATGGACTATGGTGTACAGCAGGGGCTCACAGAACACTTGATGACATGGAGTATGGGACTTAATGCTAGGGGTCTGCACAAGGCTCCAGACTGGGGCAGGGGAGAGGCCATCCTTGGTGTTCTGTTTTTCCTGGGAGTGAGGAGGTGGTCGTCTTTGGGGAGGCTGGCCTGACCTTCTTCCAGGGTCCACAGCCTACCCGCCTTTCCCAGGTGCTCCTTCCTCACTGCTTCCAGGCCAGCCTCCCTGTTCTCCTCCTCCCTGCCCAGTCTGCTCTTAGGGATGCCCCTGCAGAGTGGGGGAGCAGACCTCTGGTGAAGCCCAGCTTGGCAAGGGGAGGTACCAGGAGGAAGAGTCCTGTAAGCCTGGAGGCCTGGGAGGTGGTACCTTGACCATTAGCATATCTCTGAGGGTTGCTTCCCACTCTTTTCCATATGAGCTTTCATATCTCAAGTGCCCTCTACACACAGTGCTCAGACCCACTCCTGTGGCTCATGGTGAGTGTACCCAAGCTGATCCAAGGAAAAGCAGTGCTTCCTGTGTGCATAAGAGAATCCCAAGAGGTTCTAGCCAAGTTGCATATAATTGATGACATCGGGACTGGGGTCCAAGCTATCCGCTATCCCTCATCTCTCTCTTCCTCAGCCCCAACCACAGACCTGAGAAAAGGGAAGATTACATTTCTCTCTCTCTCTCTCTTTCTGTACATGTACACATGCATCCATGCCCTAATAAATCTCTGTGACTCTGTCAGAACCCCAAAATGTCAGTGTGGTCATGCATGAACACAGGCACCAGAGCGTAGAAAAGACAGCAGCAGCCAGCATGGTGGAGACCCACCTGAAGCCTGAAGAACAGGGCAAGTTTCCTGGGTGTGTGGCCCATGCAGTTGCCAAGCCCAGAAGGGCTCCACGTGTAGTTTAATGCTGCGTTATTGTTGTTGCTGTCTTGAAATTTTTACTAATTTTGAGCAAGGTGACTTGCGTATACAATTTCCACTGGGCCATGCAAAGTATGTAGCCAAGTCTGGGTCAGGATCCAGGTCTGGCTGAAAGATGGGAACCTCTTCTGGGGGAAAAGAGGAAACGGGGGAGGCAGGGATCCTTATGCTACTAAGTCCATCCTCTTCGTCTGTGGCTCTGTGTTCCCAAACTGTGGACGCTACTGGAGAACTCCAGAAAGCCCTGGACTCTGTCCCTGCCTGCTGTTTGCTCCTTTGCGGAACAACCTCTCTCTGCCCTCAGCGCCTTGCACCTAGAGGATCTGCAGTCCTACCCTGGCCTCCTCCAGGTATCACCCAGCTCTTGAATGCACCAGAACCTTGGCCTGGTGGTGGCCTTCCTGGGAGAGTCCTGCTCCCAGAGAAGAGTGTGGAAGCCCCCAAAGAGGTCTTTGTTCGGTCACAAGCAATGGACTGTCTGGGTGTGCACAAAACCTCATCTTCATTAAATCCAGCTCTCTCGGCAAGGGCGGCTCCTCCTTCTACCCTCTGGAAGAGTGAAAACATCACTGTGAGGCCCACTTCATTGTCCTTAAGACCCTCTCCCAAGAATGTGGCTCTGAATTATATAGATGAGGAACCAAGGGCTCTGGAACATTGTCTCCACGATGGGACTCCAGGTCCTAGTGTGTGTGGACCCTGTGTCCCTCAGTTTGAGGGACAGTGGCACCAACCCACAGTCTTCCTCTCTATCTCTCTCCTCTTGTGTCCTGCCCTTGGCATGGAACTGAGGCTGCTGAGCAAGGCTTATAGGAAGTCACACCACTGTGTGGCCTGAAGTCTCCTCAAACTCATAGTCTCCACACTCAGCGGGAACCTCCACACCTCCCAGCATTTCACCTACGCCGGAGTACCTTCACAGCAGAGTTGGGGCCCACCTATTGCAGAAAACCCAAGAAAGTTTCCTTGCTATGTGCCCAACCGCAGGCCACGGATAGCAACATGAGCCAGGTAAAGGAGGAAAGAGACAAATTAGTTCTGTAACTTTAATATAACACTGATACCAAAAACATGACAGCACAAGAAAAAACACACAATGAAAGCAGGGAGAGCAAAGAAAGCTTCATCTTGCATGCCACCTCCAACTGTCAGGCAGAAGCCACCTAGAGTGTTGTGTTCAGAAGGAATCTGAGGAGGCACCCTGGCTTGGCGAGTAAGACTGCTGCGGTTCATCAGTGGTGTTTGGAAGCACAAGAAATAAAAGTGGAAACATCTAATCGAAACACATGTTAACCAGGGAGGGAGAAAACTCACAAAACAAGTGCCCTTCCACGCTCACATCGTTGCTCCTGCCCCCATCTGCCACTGTGAGCCTCCCTCTGACATCTCAGAGCCCCTGCACAGCCCTCCCACAGAGTGTCCTTTCTCTGCTGAAATTCTTACTTGATCCAGGAGAAGAAGCTGGCACCAGCCCTGGCAGCATTTCGGGTCCGGATGGTAGAGCTGGTCCTGGGGCCATCTAGGATGCTGGTGCTGGCCCCACTGTTAGTGCCACTGCTGATGCCGACTTTCCATGTAGTCCTCCTGTTGGCACGGTTGCTATTCAGAATGTACTGATGGTATCTGGCCCAGAAAGCAAAGGAGATCCTGGCCCAAGCATCGGCAAAATCTCCATCTTCGTCCTAGGTCAGGAGCTTGACCTGTATGTCATCCCAGCTCCACTGTCCAATCAGAGCTTTATCCCCGATATTCATCTGGGCCCTCACCTGGGCCCTGGCATGTTCCTCAGCCATATCCACATCCATAGTCTTGAAAGCATCATCCACAGCCTCCAAGAAATGAGCCTTCCATTCCCGTGGGTCTCAGTTCTGATGCTGAGGTGGAAACAGCAACCACAATAACGTGGGGTGCTACCCCACACTCACGAAACACCTGTGCCTGCCTCAGACCCTCCCACACTCGGCACAAGGATGGTAGAAATGAAGATAGCAGGAGTTGAGCTCCCACTATTCTGGGCCAGACCTGGGATGTCGCCCCCATCCCTCACTCTGACGACACTGGTGACCTGGCATTTGGTGCTCAAGAGCCTCTCTGAGCCTTGGTACCCTCACTGGAAATATGAGATAAGAAGAGAGTCGTGGCCAAGGAACAAGCAAGATATGGAAGTCTCTCCTCCCCCAGCACAGGGCCCCAGACAGAGGCTGTCCATTACCTGGGCAACGAATCTCAGGACCCTCATCTTGCTGGTCTCATGGCAGGCTCACAGGCCCCACAGGAACTCGTACTCAGGGGAGTTAATGTTGGGGATCTTCTTGTATTCCAGGTACCTTAGCGTGGGGGGGGAAAGAAGCTTTGCTTCTTGTCCTCTCGACCTGTTGTTGAGGTCATGGGCTCCTCAACCCCAGTGCTGCAGCTCAGCCCCTGGAATAGGCCAACCCCACCGCTTCACACTCACAAAGTCACTCCTAGGACTTCTGCCTACAACAGGAGGCAGGTGGGCCACATGTAGGGCATTTGTTCATAGGGAGGACACAAGTTCTATGCCTCTCACTGCAATGACAGCAGATTCCTGTTGGGTGTGTTGTAAACAGAGGAGCCATTCTTCAGGACCCCTGCTCTGAGCACACCCTACCTTAAGGGTTTTGACCACAGCTTGGCTGAGCCCTGGAAAGCTCCACCATAGGAGACAGCAGGAAAGGAAGAAATAGCCAAGAGCTGCGTGCTCCATGTGTAATCCTGAATTCCTTACTTTGTGTGTATCTGTGTGGGTGTGGGTATGTGCACAGGTGCCTGTGCATGGCTGTGTGCATGCTCCCATGTCATCCAAGGACCAAAGAGAGGGTAGGCCCTGACCTGAAAGGCAGGAAAGCTGGGTTCTGGCCCTTACCAGTTGTGTGCCATGCTAAGAAAATTCCCCTGAATGAGCCCCAGGCTCTTCAGGAGCGAAACAGGGGAAATTCTCATCACAGCCTACACAGCAGGTGCTCTATTAGATGGTGGTTTTATCATAACCTGCACCATGCTCTCATCAACGTGAGCTCCCTATCTCCAAGAATACACCATCATTCTATTCCCCACACACTCACATATCCCAACTCCCATCCATGTCCATGCCAGAGACACCTATCCCTTTAGTTTGAGATTTGAGATGAGAAATGGCCTTCTCAGCCAGACTCACACACAAGGAAAATGCAAGTGTGAGAGGAAGTTAGCTTGCTCGATACTTACCTCTGTTTCACAAAGTCATCTGTGATAAGCTTCCTCAGATCGCCAAGGAACGGGTGCCTCACCCTATGGGCAAGGACGGAATCCATGAGTAGAGATGGTGGCCATGCCCGTCTCTCTGGTTGAGGGCAGGAGCACTCCTTGGTGAGATAGGCAGCTTCCCAGCCCATTGAGCATCGCCACAGAGGCCCAGGCATGTAGCATAGGCCAAATGACTGCTCGTCAGGGACACCCCAGGTAGGGATGTGATGCAGCCTCTACCTCTGATTGTTTCTCTTACATCTCTTCTGGAGACACAGAGCAGAGAGAAAGCTGAGAGTTTGGCACTGTTTCTACATCCATCTTTGTAAGACCCTTGGCTCTCTACCTAGTCTGGGTAGCCCCACTCCCCTGCACCAGAGCACCCGGGACCTCCTTTGCTAGAAGACAGTACTGTGGACAGCATCTGAGAGAGCCCAATCATACCCAGGGCATAGTCCCATCTTGCGTAGTGCTTCCCAGAGGACAGCTGCAAGGGGAGAGGAGGTATGAGAGATTAGCACCCAAGGAAGAGACTTTGGACAAGTCCCCAGCTGCAGGTCTGGCCACTCACCCTCACTGGCGTGGTTGCCATTCATGAAGATGATACCCAGAATCACCAAGGGGAGACTCAGCCTGGGAGTGTCCTTGGTCCTAAAGGTGTAGAAAGTGGGATCCTGTCCAGCAGTCACTTGCCTGAGACAGGAGAGCCAGTCCACCCACCTAGCCCCTCCTACACTTCCCAGCCACAGTAGAATTCTTCTCAGCCACAGGGCGAAAGGCACGTCTAACTATCTACTCCCAGCCAGTTCA
Source organism: Galagoides demidoff (assembly GCA_963574575.1). NCBI lineage: Eukaryota > Metazoa > Chordata > Mammalia > Primates > Galagidae > Galagoides > Galagoides demidoff. The sequence continues at coordinate 28,245 of CAUYQV010170095.1, forward strand.
TACCACTGCCTGAGACATAATCACCCCCTCTGTGAAACATGGACACTAATACTTCCCTGCCAGGGTTCTGCAGAGGTCAGATGAGTCAGGGACCAAAGGCTTGGAAAATGGCAAAGCTGTGTCCAGAGGTATATCTGGACCGTTCATTCCTGCCTATCCTGCATCAGGATCGGCACTCAACAGGCAACTCTCCCAGAGGCCTACTCTGCCAAGCTGGGCAGGCAGTAGCAAAAGGCAAGCTGCTTTCCTCAGATGTTTTGGGGAGAAACCCTGACAGCAGCCTGGAGAGACCTCGACAGCAGCAAGGCCTCAACCAGGCTACTGTCCCTTTCATCCAGTAATCATCAGGCATCCAACTCTGTGTGGGAGGCATGCTTGGCACTTAAGCCCTGTGTTCCTGCTTTTCTAAAGGGATGTGGGGCCAGAAGGGCCACCAGCCAGGAAGGCCACAACCCCCTGTCCCTTTCTTACTTTCCGAGAAGGCGAGCTGAGGAATCCCGTGTACAGACCAGAATATACAGGTGTTCTTCCTTGTCAATTTCCTTTAGGTGGATGCCAAACTTCTGCAAGGGGGAGAGAACAGGGAGAGGGGTGGTGAGATCAAAAGCTCATGTTGGAAGGGCGGTGCCTGTGGCTCAAAGGAGTAGGGCGCTGGCCCCATATACCAGGGGTGGTGGGTTCAAGCCTGGCCCTGGCCAGAAAGTGCAAAAAAAAAAAAAAAAAAAGTCCATGCTGGGCATCTTGCAGGAAGGCAGGCAGTTCTTGGTTAGAATGGCTTCTCAGTGAATGCAAACTCATGGGTGAGGGAGGAAGTGGAAGAAGACATGGGGGATCTGCCCTGTGAGAGCCTTGGCACTGATTGAGGCAGTGAGACCCACTTCAGGAGACAATGAGGGCACGGGAGAGGGCAGCCGAGGCCAGGAGGCATGAGTCAAGCCACCGGTACAGTAGAAGAGCAGAAGTGGAGAGACCAGAGAAGGCTCCCGAGCAGGTGGCAATGACACTGGGGCCCAAGGGGCTGTAGGCTCCCCTCACCCCAGTCTTATTTCACAGAGCTGTTCCCACCTGTGAAAGAGTGCATGTTGCCTGTTCAATGATCTCCGGGAAATGTTCGTCGTATTCTCAGATGACGTCCTTCAGCATGTCTGCAGGAGGAGGGAGTTGGAGAAAGTACCTGCATTCAGCAGAAGCCACAGAGCTGAAGCCCCTTGGTGAGCCTTGCAAAGGATGGCACAGCCAGGATCCCATTCTGTGGCACTGGAGGGACCAGCTGTGACCTGCTGAATGAGGGCACACAAGCAAAGGCACAGCCACACAGTAGGGGCTGATGTAGGGTTTGCAGGCTGCCTACCTGAACGCTTAATGGGGATCTTCTTGTAGTCCTTAGTCATCAGATATTTCACCAACTTATTAGCCTGGAGAAGGAGGAACACATGGAGAGATCAAGGCATGGGTGACCACAGAAAGTAGCCCACAAAGGAAGAGAGGAAGGAGATGAAGAAGGGCAGACTTCTTACCCTCTCTTGCAGAAGGGTCACATTGTGAGGGGGCAAGCACAGTACACGCCTTGAAGGTATCTGGGACCTCAGGGCCACTGGGGACCGAGCGGCCAACTGAGCCCGCACTGTCAATGCGGGCTGTGATGCTCTCCAAGTCAGTAGGACCATAAGAGGCTCTCTTTCCTCTTCACTGCTCTCATATTCGTCATCCAGGTGCTTGGACTGTATAATTAGAGAGAAAGGAGACCCAGGGCTACCAGGCTCCCTGTGCCAAAGTGCCCAGGACACATCTTACTTGTAGTAGGTACTTGCAGTTAAGAGCAGTACCGGCAGTGGCTGGCACGTACCACGTGCTTACTAAGGACCAGGCACTGAGTCAACATCTTCTCCCACCAGCCCTAAGGGTAGGAACACCTTGGAGTGAAAACATGCTCAGCAAAGGAATGTTGAAGAAACACAGATGAGCTGAGAGGAGGGGGAGGGGAGAGCAGTAGGGGAGAGGGAGAGGAGGGGAGCAAGGGGCTGTGGAGATAGATGGCAGGGAGCTCTCACCTTCTTTGTCCTCTTGCCTCCCATCCTGGCCCAGGGCTCAGCATTGTGCTGAGCAGTGGCAGCTGCACCTTCAGGCTCAGGGATGCTTGTGGCCATCTTGGCCTTGGCAGCAGTTGCTGCCACAACATTCTGAGGCTCCACCCACCGAGTCTTGGCCAGAGCCTTCCCAGACTTCTTCGCCTTGGGATGGGCGGCTACCGCCTCCCTGGCAGGTGCTGCCTGGGGCACGCTGGAGGCAACACTGGGGCCCTCTGGGGCAGTCTCTTGGGCTAGGGTAGGTCTCTTGGGGCATGGAAAGGCCATTCCACTGACACCTGCTGGCTGAGTGAAATCAAAGACATTGTTCTGGCCCAGGAAGGCTGTCTTGGGTCGAGTGGCATCCACCTCACTGGCACATGGGGCCCGAGAGGAAGCATAGGCAGTACTAGGGCCATCAGTAGTGGACTTCTGGGCCAGGGAGGCTGTCTGGGACTGCATGGAGGTTGCTGGAGCCTCAGGGGCAGCCACCTCACTGGTGACAAACATCTGGGAGATCTGTGGAGAAGCCAGAGATGTCTCAGGGTTGCCCTCCGAGCCTCAGTGTAGATCGTGGGCTGAGTATGGTCTCCTGAGGCCTGGGGTGCAGCCACCCGGTGGTTAGTGACCACCTGGTTGCAGGAGGCACAGGCAGTGGCAGAAGCAGCCGGAGCAGCATGGTTGGAGGCTGCAGTGTGGGCTATGTTGGCAGCACAAGAAGCTGTCTCATTGGCAAGTGGTTCTGGATCCAGTTGCAATGCCTCTACCAGAGTCTGGGCTAGCATCGGGTTTTCCAGTTCCCAGGGCTCATTCTGCAAGGCCAGACAGAAGGGTAGGGAGGCAGACCACCCGACACACTTGTGTCATGCTTCTCTGTGCTGGCCAGCCTCCCCCATGCAGCCAGCCCTGACCATCCCAAGACCTTCCCCAACACCACCACCACTCCTCCAGCTCCTCCTCCTCCTCCGAGTAGGTAAAGGAAGGTTTGGGGAGGCTGGGCCTTCCTCCCCCACTGGATCCTCCACTTCATCCCACCCCCCTTCCTTCTTCACAGGTGGCCCAGAAGGGGCCTCACCGGTAAGATGCGGAGGCCTGGACCCAAGCTGCCAAAGGCTCTGAGGATGCGGATGTCAAAGCTGGTGAGGGTGCCATAGCCACCAAAAGCACCAAATTCTTCATAGTTGTTGCCTTGGACCATCTCTTCTTCCCTGACCTCGTCCCTCCCCTCATCCATGTCTTCAACGCTGTAGTTTTCCGATTCCACGCTGTAGTTTCCCTCAGCCACGCTGCGGGTCCCCAGGAGAGAGAGCTCAGCCTGAGAGAAGGGTGAGAAGGCTGCAGGGGGAAGGCGGGATCTCTCAGGAGGTGAAGGGTGACAATCATCAGGTTACTAGGCAGTGGACAGTACAAGGGGGTGGGAGTGTCTAATGGGGGTAGACTCCCACAGGGATAGAGCCCTAGGAAAGGGATAGATCTCACACTGAACAGGGAGTTTAGGATGGGCAGGCGGCCCATCCTAGCAGCTGGATTTGAATAGGAGGTGTCCTGGACGGATGGGGTCCCAAAAGTCCCAAAGGGGATGTATTGAGAGAGGAGAAAACAAAGGGCTTGAATTTAAGGGCCAGAGCAGGGCATCAGGATGAAAGGGAAGCAGACGGAGGGCTCAGACAACAGGGACCATGGCAAGCTCTGAGAAACTGAATCCCAGGGACCTTTTGGCCAGGTCTGGGAGGGGGTATTCAGTTGATTCCGGTCTAGGTGGGGCTCCTACTGGAGCGCTAGGGGTGAATGAAATGGGGGCCTAGGACCTAGCTGAGGCTCCAGTTGGAGCACTGGAGATCTCAAATCCAAAGACTGGCATTCCAGGAAGTGGGCAAGCGGCCAGCTAGGTTGTAGTAATCTAGGAGTGGCTGGGGTGGGGGTGGGGCCTCCGGGCTAAGGAAGCTCAGCTCAGACAGAACACACGGGTCTGCTACAAGGGCTCGTTTGGGTACTGGTTCCGCTATAAAAAGGGCTCGGATCAGAGCGTCAGAGTCTGGTGGTCAAGGGAGGAGGCTCCCATCTAGACCTCTAGTCTAATGGGGTTCTGGTTCTGTGTACTTGGGCTTTGTTCAGATCAGGAGAGGGGAGAAGGGCGTCGCGTAGTGGGTGTCACTCGCCCTCTCCCGATCCTGTCCGGAGCTGAATCCTTACCTTCCCAGGGGTTCCAATGGCGTCTGTCTCAGCTCCGAGAACCCTGCAGCCGCGCCCTCGCCTACTGCTGCCGGCACAGCAGGCCGGACCACCCTGCCCCTTTTCGCCATGCACCACCACCCCCAGCCCCACCCCGGCTGGGTAACCTGCGCAGGCGCGGGCCCCTCCAACCCGCCCACTTTCCCAGCCAAAGCCCTTTCCTTCAGGTCTCCAGTGCGTGTCCCGTGGATGGGTGGATGCTTCTTCCCGCCTGATTCCCCTCACCCCTCCCCTCCTGGGACCACAGAAGTGCACTCTCAGACCTTGCAGTGCAGCTCAACCTGCTCGACCTGCCCAATCATTTATTCTCAGCGCCCTCCCCCCCCCCTTTGTGCAATGCTTCTTTGTCCTGCCCTGCCCTTTCACCCAAACTCCTCCAGTGTGGTCTGGGATACCCTATGCCCCATTTCCCCCAGCATGACTGACTCCTTAGGTCACAAATACTGAGCTCTCTAGCTGGGTCTCTAACTGCAACAAGAGGAATTCCCTAAACTGCCAGGCCAGGAAATGGAAATGGCCAGAGAATAGCAGTTCCCTTTGTGAGCTTCTCCACCAGCCATCTCTGTGGCCCCCCAGACACACCAGGAACGTGTGCTTCCCCCCCTACCCATTATGCAGCTCTTCCTGACACAGGGGCATCTGTGCTGGGGCTTGTCTTCCTCTCACAGCGGCCTAGGAGGTGGGTGTCAGCATCCCCATTTTACAGATCGGGAAGCTGAGGCACAGACACACTGCATGAACTAGGCAAAGCCACAGAGTCATGAACAGAAAATGCAAATTTGGGGCCTGGGTCTTTCTGACTCCAAAGCCCACATTCTGCTAGCTCTGCTAGTGCTGACCTGAAGATAGAGGCCCCAACCCCTTTCCTCCATTTGGGTGACAGACCCCCCCCACCCGCTCCCTATTCCAACATCTGTCTCAAACAAGGAAGGTTTGTGTTCTAGGAGGCCTAAGCTCATGCTCTGTATTCAGGAGGACACTGGCAGAGGCCCCCAACCCACCCCATGTCCACTCCATGTGGGAATTGCTCCTTGGGGTCCACTCTGTGCTCGGACTGTCAGGCTTCTTCCTTATGAGTGACACATCCTCGCCGCTCCTGAGCCCTTGTTGGTGCCCTCTGAAGCGGGCCAGGTCAATCAGGCACCTGTATGTCTGAGTCATGGGAAGCACTGGTTCCTTCCATGGCCTGGGGCAGCTGTGGTGTTGCTCTCTGTCTCTCGCTGCGTGAGTCCACTAGGGTCGCTGCCCTTTTCTGAGCCTGGTTTCTCAATATGCAAAGTAGAAAGTACAGTAAATAGGTCTGACCAAGGACATGCACGCTGCTTGGTTTCCAGGATAACTAGAGAAACAGCTTTTGAGGCAGAAAATGCCATGGGCCCATGTTAAATTGAACCTGGGCTGTTCACAAAATCCACAGTAGATTTTTATTTATTTATTTATTTATTTATTTTTATTGTTGGGGATTCATTGAGGATACAAGAAACCAGGTTATACTGATTGCATTTGTTAGGTAAGGTCCCTCTTATAATTGTGTCTTGCCCCCTAAATGTGTGTCACACACAGAGACCCCTACCCCTCCGTCCTTCCCTCTCTCTTCTCTTCCTTTTCTTCACTCCCCTCTCTCCTTCTCTCTCTGCCCTCCCCTTCTCCCACCTCCACCGTGTCCTAGGTCATTAATTGTCCTCAATCAAAATGGAGTACATAGTCTTCATGCTTCTCCATTCTTGTGATGCTTTACTAAGAATGATGTGTTCCACTTCCATCCATGTTAATGCAAAGGATGTAAAGTCTGCATCTTTTTTAATGGCTGAATAATATTCCATGGTATGCATATACCACAGCTTGTTAATCCATTCCTGGGTTGGTGGTATTTAGGCTGTTTCCACATTTTGGCAATTGTAAATTGAGCTGAGATAAACAGTCTAGTGCAAGTGTCCTTATGATAAAAGGAATTTTTTCCTTCTGGGTAGATGCCTAGTAATGGGATTGCAGGATCAAATGGGAGGTCTAGCTTGAGTTCTTTGAAGGTTCTCCACACTTCTTTCCAAAAAGGTTGTATTAGTTTGCAGTCCCACCAGCAGTGTAAAACTGTTCCTTTCTCTCCACATCCATGCCAACATCTGCAGTTTTGAGATTTTTTGATGTGGGCGATTCTCACTGGAATTAGATGATATCTCAGGGTGGTTTTGATTTGCATTTCTCTAATAATTAGGACAATTACCATCTTTTCATGTGTTAGCTGGCCATTTGTCTGTCTTCTTTAGAGAGGGTTCCATTCATCATTCTTGCCCGTTGATATATGGGATTGTTGGCTTTTTTCATGTGGAGTAATTTGAGTTCTCTATAGATCATAGTTATCAAGCTTTGTCTGATTCAACATGTGCAAATATCCTTTCCCATATGCTTTGGTTGTTGTCTCCTTAGCTGTACAAAAGCTTGTCATTTTTATTAAGTCCCATTTGTTTATTTTTGTTGTTGTTGCTGTTGCTGCAGAGGTCTTCCTCAGAAAGTCCTTCCCCAGGCCGATAGCTTCCAGTATTTTTCCCACACTTTCTATGAGGATTTTAACTGTTTCATGCCTCATATCAAGGTCTTTTACCCATGTTGATTCAATTTCTGTGAGTGGAGAAAGGTGCGGGTCCAGTTTCAGTCTTCTACATGTGGATATCCAGTTCTCCCAGCACCATTTATTGAATAGGGATTCTTTCCCCCAGTGTATGCTCTTGTTTGGTTTATTGAAGATTAGGTGGCTGTAAGATGTTAGTTTCATTTCCCGGTTTTCTAGTGGATTCCAAATGTCTATGTCTCTGTTTTTGTGCCAGTACCATGCTGTTTTGCCCACTGTGGCCTTATTCTACAGCCTAAAGTCTGGTATGCTGATGCTCCTGGCATCAGCATAAAATAAAAACCTTTTGTTTTTCTTACTAAGAACTGCCTTAGCTATATGGGTTGTTTTTCTAGTTCCATACAAAATGAAGAATTATTTTCCAAATCTTGAAAGTGTGATGTTGGTATTTTAATCGGGATGGCATTGAATGGGTAGATTGCTTTAGGAAGTATAGATATTTTAACAATGTTGATTCTTCTCAGCCAAGAGCATGGTATTTTCTTCCATTTGTTAATATCCTCTTCTATCTCCTTTCTTAGGGTTTCATAATTTTCTTTATAAAAGAAAGGTACATTCCTAAGTATTTGATTTTCTTTGAGGCTATGGTGAAGGGAGTTGTATCCTTAATTAGCCTCTCATCTTGGCTGTTACTGGTGTATACAAAGGCTACTGACTTCTGGACATTGATTTTGTATCATGAGACTATACTTTTTTTATGACTACAAGTAGTCTTGTGGTTGAGACTTTGGGATTTCTAAGTATAAGATCACATCGTCAGCAAAGAGGGAGAGTTTGACCTCTTCTGCTCCCATTTGGAAGCCCTTTATTTCTTTGTCTTGCCTAATTGTATTGGGTAGATCTTCCAGCACTATGTTGAATTATAGTGGCGATAGAGGACAACCTTGTCTGGTTCCAGTTCTAAGAGGAAAAGCTTTCAGTTTTACTCCATTCAGTAAAATATTAGCTGTGGTGGTTTGTCGTAGATGGCTTTGATCGGTTTACGAAATGTGCCACTTATGCCTATTCTCCTCAGTGTACTTATTGGAAAAGGATGCTGGATTTTATCAAATGCTTTTTATGCATCTATTGAGAGTATCATACAGTCTTTTTTTCTGCTTTCCTTGATATGGTGAATAACATTTATGGACTTGTGTATGTTAAACCAGCCTTGCATCCCTGGGATGAAACCTACTTGATTATGATGTATGACTTTTTTGATGATAAGCTGTAATCTATTGGCTAGGATTTTGTCGGGAATTTTTGCATCTATATTCATTAGTGAAATTGGTCTGAAATTCTCCTTTTCAGTTGGGTCTTTTCCTGTTTTTTGTATCAGGGTGATGTATGCTTCATAGAATGTGTCAGGGAAGACTTTCCTCCTCAATCTTTCGTAATAATTTCTGCAATATGGGAATAAGCTCTTCCTTGAAGGTTTGGTAGAATTCTGATGTGAAGCCATCCAGACCAGGGCATTTTTTTTTGTTGGGAGAGTTTTTATTGTTTCTTTGACCTGTGATTGAAATTGGTCTGTTCAGGAGCTCTATTTCTTCCTGGCTAAGTGTAAGGAGAGGGTGTGTTTTCAAATATTGATCCACTTCCTTCACATTGTCAAATTTCTGGGCATAGAGTTTCTTGTGGTATTGAGAGATAATCTCTTGTATCTCAGTGGCATCTGTTGTCATTTCCACTTTTTCATTTCTGATTGAGGTTACTAAAGATTTGCTTTACTGTTTCTAGTTAGTCTGGGCAAAGTTTTATCTATTTTATTTATTTTTTCGAAAAACGAACTCCTAGTTTTCTTACTTTTCTGAATGATTCTTTTGTTTTCAATTTCATTAATCTCTGATTTAATTTTGGATATTTATTTTCTCTCAGGACAACTTTTGCTGTATCCCACAGGTTTTGCTAGCTTGTGTCCTCATTGTTGTTATGCTCTAGGAAGTTAATGATTTTCTTTTTTATTTCTTCCTGCACCCAACTGTCATTCAGCATAAGGTTGCTTATTTCCATACATTTGTGTGGGGTTGAATGTTTTTTTGTTGAAGTTGATTGAGTTCCACCTTTAGTGCTTTGTGGTCTGAGAAGATACAAGGTAAAACTTCAATTCTTTTGATTCTTTTGAGGTTTGTTTTGTGTCCGTGAATATGTTCAATTTTGGAGAATGTTCCGTGGGCTGATGACAGGAACGTATACTCTTTAGCTTTGGAATGAAGTGTTCTATATGTGTCTATTAAGCACAATTGTTCTAAGTTCTCATTTAAGTCCCTAATATGTTTGTTTAATCTCTGATTAGAGGATTTATCCAGGTCTATAAGAAGAGTGTTAAAGTCCCCCTTATTATGGTATTAGAGTATATCATATTGCTCACACTAATTAAGGTCCATTACAAAAATCTGGGAGCATTTAAGTTGGGTACATAAATATTTAGAATTGAAATGTCTTCTTGTTGCATTTTTCTCTTTGATGAATATGAAGTGTCCATCTTTGTCTTTATGACAAAGTTGCTGTAAATCCACTTGTATCTGAAAATAAGATTGCAACCCCTCTTTTCTTCTAAATTCTGTTTGCCTGAAAAATTGTCCTCCAACCATTAACTCTGAGTTTTAATTTGTCTTTTGAGACTAGGTATACTTATTTCAGGCAGCAGATTGATGGCTTATTTTTTTAATCCAATCATCCATTCTATGCCTCTTCGGTGGGGTAATTCAAGCCATTAACATTTATTGAGATAATGGATAAGTGTGGTAGTGTTCTATTCATCTTATTTTGTGAAAGTCCATTGCTTAGTTTTGTCTTTTGCATCATTCTGGAAGCTAGGTTCTGCCCTTTAATTTCTGGGTGCTTACTTTGCTGGTGGGCTGTTGTGATGGTCAATGTAGAATGGGTTGAAGTATTTCCTATAGAGCTGTTCTCGTGGCAAGTTTTCTCAATGTTTGTATGTCAGTAAAAGATTTGATTTCTCCATCAAGTTTAAAGCTTACCTCAGCAGGATATATAATTCTGGGCTGGAATCGTTTTTTTTTTAATTTCTTTTTTAAAATTATGTCATGCATACATATATCATGAATACATTAATGCCTTTGTGGGATTCAATGTGTTGATTATTTGTACAAATTGGATTGTTTATATCCTACTAATTAATATAACTTTCACCTCATTTACTTAATTACAGTGTTAATACATTTGTGTTCTATACTTGATAGACTTGACTTGCATGCTTGCAATATGGTCCATAGGTATAGTCTCACCACTAACCCTCCCTCTATAGAACCACCTACCTCTCTTCCCATCCCACTCCCATTCCCCCCTTCATCCTGGGCTAGAGGTGTGATTAATCCCTCATACAAAGTGTGAGTGATTGTAAATTAGTTTCGTAGTAGAACTGAGTACATTGGATTTTTTTTTCCATTCCTGAGATACTTTACTAAGAAGAATATTTTCCAGCTCCATTCGTGTAAACATAAAAGAGATAAAGTCCCTATCTTTTTAATGCTGCATAGTATTCCATGGTATACATATAGCATATTTTATTAATCCATCCATGTGTCGATGGGCACTTGGGCTTCTTCCAAGTCCTGGCAATTATAAATTGAGTTGCAATGAAGCAAATATCTGTGTTGCCAAGTGATTTTTGGTATTTTGGATATATACCTAGTAGAGGCTTTTCAGGATCAAATGGCAGTTCTACATTTAGATCCCTGAGTATTCTCCAAACTTCTTTCCAAAGGAACATACTAGCTTACATTCCCAATAGCAATGCAGAAGTGTTCCCTTTTCTCCACATCCATGCCAACATCTATAGTTTTGGGATTTTGCAATGTGGGCTACTTTTACTGGATTTAGATGATGTCTCAAAGTGGTTTTGGTTTACATTTCTCTGATGATTAAAGATGATGAACATTTTTTTCATGTGTCTGTAGACCTTGTGCCTGTCTTCGTCAGAGAAGTTTCTGTTCATGTCTTTCCTACAATGAATTGGGATCACTTGTTCTATTCTTATTAATAACTTTGAGCACTCTGTGGATCCTGGTTATAAGGCCTTTGTTGGAAATATAACTTGCAAAAATCTTTTCTCGTTCTGAAGGCTGTCTATTTGCTTTACTTAGTGTGTACTTGGCAGTGCAGAAGCCTTTTAATTTGATCAGATACCAGTAATGTATTTTTGATGTTGCTCCAATTGCCTGGAGTGTCCTCCTTATAAAGTATTCTCCCAGGGCAATTTTTTCAAGTGTTTCCCCTGCACTCTCTCCAAGAATTTTTATAGTTTCATGTCTTAAGTTTAAATCCTTTAACCAATGAGAGTCAATTTTTGTTAGAGGAGAAAGGTGTGGGTCCATTTTCAGTCTTCTACAAGTCACCAGCCAATTCACTCAGCATCATTTGTTAAATAGGGAATCTTTCCTCTAATTTATATTTTTGATTGGCTGATCAAAGATGAAATGATTATAGGTGTCTGGGTCCATCTCTTGGTTTTCAATTCTGTTGCATACATCTACCTCTCTATTTTTGTGCCAGTATCATGCTGTTTTGATCACTATACATTTAT
>CAUYQV010170104.1:0-73322 GCA_963574575.1 Galagoides demidoff
CAGCAGAAGAAAAGAAATAACCAAAATTAGAGCAGAATTAAATGAAATTGAAAACAAAAGAATTATTCAAAAGATCAATGAGCCAAAAAGTTGGTTTTTGAAAAAGATTAACAAAATTGATAACCCTTTGGCTAACCTAACCAGAAATAGAAAAGTAAAATCCCTAATAGTATCAATCAGAAAGGACAAAGGCAAAATAAAAATAGACACCTCAGAAATTCAAAAAATCCATAATGAATACTACCAAAAACTCTATTCTCAGAAATATGAAAATCTGACAAAAATAGACCAATACTTGGAAGCACACTCCCTTCCTAGACTTAGACAGAAAGAATTGGAAATGTTGAATAGACCTGTATCAAATACTGAAACAGCATCAACAGCATTTTATATGAAATCTCCCCAAAAAGAAAAGTCCGGGGCTTGGTGCCTGTGGCTCAAGTGGTTAAGGCGCCAGCCACATACACCTAAGGTGGCGGGTTCAAATCCAGCCCAGACCTGCCAAAACAACAATGACAGCTGCAACCAAAAAAAAAAAATAGCCAGGTGTTGTGGTGGGCACCTGTGGTCCCAGCTACTTGGGAGGCTAAGGCAGGAGACTCACTTGAGCCCAGGAGTTGGAGGTTGCTGTGAGCTGTGATGCCACAGCACTCTACCCAGGGGGACAGCTTGAGGCTCGGTCTCAAAAAAAGGAAAAGTCCAGGACCAGATGGTTTCACATCTGAATTCTACCAAACCTTTTTAAGAGGAACTATTACTATATTACATAACTTTTTCCAAAACATAGAAAAAGAAGGAATACCTCCCAACATATTCTATGAAGCAAATATCACCCTGATCCCCAAACCAGGAAAAGACTTAACAAGGAAAGAAAATTATAGACCAATATCGTTAATGAATATAGATGCAAAAATATTCACTAACATCCTAGTAAATAGAATGCAGCAACACATCAAACAAATTATACACCAAGAACAAGATGATTTTATCCCTGGGTCTCAAGGTTGGTTCAATATACATAAATCTATAAATACATCACGTAAGCAAATTAAAATATAAAGACCATATGATTCTCTCTCAATTGATGCAGAAAAAGCTTTTGAGAATATCCAACATCCTTTCATGATCAAAACTCTTAAGAAAATATGTATAGAAGGGTCATTTCTTTTCTTTTTTTTTTTTTTTAGAGACAGAGTCTCACTTTGTCACCCTTGGTAGAGTGCTGTGGCATCACAGCTCACAGCAACCTCCAGCTCTTGGCCTTAGGCAATACTTTTGCCTCAGCCTCCCAAGTAGCTGGGACTACAGGCACCTGCCACAATGCCTGGCTATTTTTTTGTTACGATTTGGCTGGGGCCAGGTTTGAACCTGCCACCCTCAGTATATGGGGCCAGCACCCTACTCACTGAGCCACAGGCGCTGCCCAGAAGGGACATTTCTTAAACTGATAGAGGCCATCTACAGCAAACCCACAGCCAATATCGTATTGAATGGAGTTAAACTGGAATCATTTCCACTCAGATCAGAAACCAGGCAAAGTTGCCTACTGTCTCCACTGCTTTTTAACATTGTTATGGAAGTCTTAGCCATCATAATCAGGCAACAGAAGGTGATCCAGGGTATCCAAATAGAGTCAGAGGACATCAAACTTCCACTCTTCACAGATGATATCACAGATGATATGCTTTTATACCTGGAAAACCCCAGGGACTCAACTACAAAACTCTTAAAAGTGATCAAGGAATACAGGAGCGTCTCAGGATACAAAATCAATACTCACAAATCAGTAGCTTTTATATATACCAACAATAGTCAAGCTGAAAAAACTGTCCAGCCTCTATTCCTTTTACAGTAGTGCCAAAGAAGATGAAATATTTGGGAATTTATCTGACAAAGGACATGAAAAATCTCTATAAAGAGAACTATGAAACTCTGAGAAAAGAAATAGCTGAAGATGCTAACAAATGGACAAACATACCATGCTCATGACTGGGAAGAATCAACATTGTTAAAATGTCTATCCTACCCAAAGCAATATACAATTTTAATGCAATCCCTATTAAATCATCATTGTTATACTTTAAAGATCTAGAAAAAAATAATACTTCATATTATATGGATTCAGAAAAAAACCTTGAATAGCCAAGACATTATTCATAAATAAAATCAAATCACACTACCAGACTTTATACTATAAATCTAAAGTGATCAAAACAGCATGGTACTGGCACAAAAATACAGAGTATGGAACAGAATAGAGAACCAAGAGATAAACCCAGACACTTATCATCATTTGATCTCTGATAAGCCTATTAAAAACATAAATTGAGGGGAAGATTCCCTATTTAACAAATGGTGTTGGGATAGGCAGCGCCTGTGGCTCAAAGGAGTAAGGCGCTGGCCCCATTTGCCGGAGGTGGCAGGTTCAAACCCATTCATGGCCAAAAAAAAAAAAAATAAATGGTGCTGGGTGAATTGGCTGGCAACTTGTAGAAGACTGAAACTGGATCCACACCTTTCAGCATTAACAAAAATTGACTCTCACTGGATAAAAGATTTCAACATAAGACATAAAACTATAAAGATTCTTGGAGAGAGTGCAGGGGAAAGACTTGAAGAAATTGGCTTGGGTGATTACTTTATGAGGAGGACCCCCCCCCCCCGCCAGACAATTGAAGTAACACCAAATATACATTACTGGGATCTAATCAAACTAAAAGCTTCTGCACAGCCAAGAACACAGTATGTAAAGCAAGCAGACAGCCCTCAGAATGGGATAAGATATTTGCAGGTTATATTTCTGACAAAGTTTTAATAACCAGAATCCACAGAGAATTCAAACTTACTAATAAGAAAAGAACAAATGATCCCATTTCATTATGGGCAAGAGACTTGTACAGAAGCTTCTCTGAAGAAGATAGGCATATGTCCTACAGACACATGATAAAATGCTCATCATCTTTAATCATCAGAGAAATGCAAATCAAAACTACTTTCAGATATCATCTAACTCTAGTAAGAGTGGCTCATATAACAAAATTCCAAAACTACAGACGTGGGCGTGGATATGGAGAAAAGGGAACACTGCTGCACTGCTGGTGGGAATGCAAGCTAATACATTCCTTTTGGAAAGAAGTTTGGAGAACACTTAGGGATCTAAAAGTAAACCTGCTGTTGTATCCCGCAATTCCTCTACTAGGAGTATATCCAAAAGGATAAACACAAAGATAATCTTTATAAAAAAGATATTTGTACCAGATTATTTATTGCAGCTCAATTCATAATTGCCAAGTCATGCAAGAAGCCCAAGTGCCCACTGTCTCATGATTGGATTAATAAATTGTGGTATATGTATGCTGTGGAATATTATGTCACCTTTAAAAAGATGGAGCCTTTACCTCTTTTTTGTATACATGGATGGAGCTGGAACATATTCTTCTTAATAAAGTATCTCAAGAATGGAAGAAAAAGTATCCAATGTACTCAGTACTATTATGAAACCAATTTACAATCACCCACACTTTTATATGAAAGATATAAACACAACTATAGCCTGGGATGAAGGAGGGACGAGGAGGGAGGTTGGGAGGGTAAATGGTGGGACCATACCTATGGTGCATATTGCAAGGGTACATGTCAAATCTATTAAGTGTAGAATATAAATGTTTTAACACAATAATTAAGTAAGTGAGGTGAGGGCTATGTTAACCAGTTTGATGTAAGCATTCCAAATTGTATATAAAGTCAGCACATTATACCCTATAACTGCATTAATATACACAAGATTTATTTATTTATGACTTAATAAAACATTTTTTTAAAACTTCCACTGAAAGGAAAAAAAAACAAATATTAAACATGAAAAACTCCAGAAATTCGTTTATAAAACATTCTCAATTATAAGTATTTGTCCAATGATTTAACACACAGTCCACGAGGGGGAGAAGACAGAGAGAGAGAGAGAGACAGAGAAGAAAATGAAATCAAAACCTGAGGTTTCCTTATGTACAGGCAGATATTAGCAACAAAGTGGGAACACAGAAGAGCTGGGGAGTGTGTGAGGAGCTCAGGCACTGAGAGAATTACAAGTCTGATTAATGAAACTGGTAGGGAGAAGAAGCCTAAAGGGACAAGTTAGGAGAGTTAAATACAGCAAAGCAGCGTGGAAGCTGCTTAAAGCACCTGATTAGGATCATTAAAAGGTACACATGTTCTAGAGCACTAATCTAATAAGAGGAAAGAGTCCTCTGAAAGAGAATGTGTAGACTCAAAATTTTAAAGATGATTCCCAGCCACCACAATATAAAACCTGTTCTTTTTAGGATTACCAATGACCTCCAAGGCACAGAATCTAACGGACAATTCTAAGTCCTTGATGAGGTTGACCTCTGAGCACCACGCTGCACCTCTGACCCTTCCTGGAAGATCTGCTCCCCGTGGATTCCATGATGCTTACACACCTCCTCGTCCTCCTGCATCTCTAGTTGACCTTCAGCTTCCTTTAACAAGCTTCTCTATCACTCTCCTCAAACGATAGGATTTCTGTTACAGCCCCTGTCACTTCTCTCTCCACACAGGCTTGCTGGGCATCTGACCCACTTCCCTGACTCCAATCACTCTCTATTGGCCAACGGCCCACACACCATTCTCCTGAGGTGTCTAACTGACAACTCCACAGACCTCTCAAACACACACGCAAAAATGAACTCACATATTCCCAAATCTAAACTCTCCAACTGTTGCCCATCCCCTCCACCATCCATCCATCCTAGTTCATGCTGGGAGACATATTTTTCCTCTCATCCTAGTTCCAATCAACTGAGTCCTGACATCTCACCCCCAAACCTACCCTGTTCTCTCCATCAGCCCTACAATCACTTGAGCGGACACTATTGGCATTTTTCACTAGAGCTAAACTGCCATAATAACCACTCACAGCCACCCTGATGCCCCATTAGAGTGCTTTTTTAATGCTTCCCAGTATTTAACATGACCTGAAGGGCCATAATTATCAGAACATGGCCGTGTCCAGCTTGCCCGTGCACAACTCTACAAAATGAGACACCTCAGGGACCTCATACAAGGGTCCTTCTACCTTAAATACTTCAGATCCAGCCTGTTTCAGTCACCATTAATGACCCTGAACACATTCTTGACATCGCCACCTAAACATCCCAAACAAGGATGACCCAATCCCTGGCTCAGTTACGTCTCTGTCATACACTTCCTCTCACTGAAACAACCCTTTTAGTATCTCATCATTCTGACAACTCTATGTTGAATTCTATCCGCAGTCACTGTCCTGTCTCCCACTAACTGGTAAGTTTGATGAGTGCTGTGGAAGTATGTGTCAAGCTAACTGCTTTTACTTCATAATCATACCCGACAGAGTACTACATCCACTATATGAATTTGTTAAGTAAATAAGAAAACATGGCATAACAGAAAAGAGCCAAAATATAGACAGCTAACAAAGGATTTAAAAAATTGCAAAACCATTTTCACATAATGGGGCTCTCAAAGGAGGCCTGCCGGATGGCTCATGCCATTACTCTGTAATCCTAGTACTCTGGGAGGCCGAAGCAGGTGAATGGCTTGAGCTCACCAGTTCAAGACCAACCTGAGTAAGAGCAAGACCCCACCTCTATTTAAAAAAATAGAAAAAAAATTAGCCAGCATGGTGGTGGACGACTGCAGTCTCAGCTACTTGGGAGGCGGAGGCAAGAGGATCTTCTGAGCCCAGGAGTTTGAGGTTTCTATGAGCTATGATGACACCACAGCACTCTACGCAGTGGGGCAACAGGGTAAGACTCTGTCTCAAAAGAAAAAAAAGGGAGGGGGCAGCACATGTGGCTCGGTGAGTAGGGTGCCAGCCCCATATACTGAGGGTGGAGGGTTCCAACCCTGCCCCTGCCAAACCACAACAAAAAACATAGCCAGGTGTTGTGTTGGGTGCCTATAGTCCCAGCCACGGAGGAGTCTGAGGCAAGACAATCGCCTAAGCCCAGGAGTTGGAGGTTGCTGTGAGCTGTGAAAGCACAGCACTCTACTGCGGGCAACAAAGTGAGACTCTGTCTCTTAAAAAAAAAAAAAAAAAAAAAGGAAAGGTTGCTGCAGACTTCAATGACCTGCCTTAAATTATTTTTACTGTAATTTACTTGAGAAATCTTATCTGTAGTAGTATTATCTGTAGTAATGAATAAAAATATTCATGGCCTGGGCATACTCTTTATAAGATATCAGCATTTCTGTTCAATTTTCTCAATTTTAAAAAAATAAGTAGAGGGCAGCGCTTATGGCTCAAAGGAGTTAAGGCACTGGCCTCCTATGCCGGAGGTGGCGGGTTCAAACCCAGCCCTGGCCAAAAACTGCAAAAACAAAATTAAAAAAAAAAAAGTAGATAATAAAAGTCATGTCACGTCACATTATTAGACTCACTGTCCCTTATAGAGACAACTAGCGGATCTGGTAAAAACAGAAAGATCCCAACCTATCAATTCGTTCATTTGTAGTTTCACTAGATACTATGTTTAAAGCCCAGCAGGTGTAGCTATCACATAAGACTAACTGTAATCTTTCTTTCCTTTGTTGAATAGTACTTTTTTGGCAGAGAAGAGAAATGATAACTCTAAAATTGAACAGGTGTACCCTACACACAAAGCAGATTGAGTTTTTTCTTTAGAATTTATATGCCTGATACATGTAAAGGCACTGCAGCACACTGGTTGTATCTGTATTATTTATCTTCAAATATTTCAGTGAAAGAATTTAATGAGAAGGTAGGAGAAAGACAGAGTATCCTATCGCATACTGACTCATTAAATTGGTTACTGATAATAAAAATTAGAATAAGAAAGACCATGTACTAATGTGAAGCCAAGAGACAATCTAATTTGTGCCCACATAGGAGAAAAACTCATTTGAGTTTAAGCTGGGGTGAGGGGAAATGAGGGAGGGGGAGAGAGAAGGGGTTTGGGGCGTTGCCACTGAATGCGCACAATGTAAGGATGCTTGGCAAACCTTTTGAATGCAACACATACTATAAGAGGGACTCTACCTAACAAATTCAAATACTCTCCTACTGGTTGTTTGTACTCTCATATTAATCTGAAATAAAAGGATAAAGAGAAAACATGTATTGAAGGCCAGTATTAAGTACGTTCCAATAGTATGCCAAAAACATATACTTTATCCTCCTTCCTTAAATTCAGATGCAGGAGATTAAGTGACATGCATAAAATCATGCAATCAAGGGTCGTGAAACGTTTTCTGTAAATAAGTAGCAATTTACTACCTATTTACAGAAAAGGATTTTGCACAACTATGGAGTTGTAACTAGTTAATTCTACCACAGTAGTGAAAGTGTGCTGGAACTTTAAACTGCGGGTTCTTTGGTGGTCACACAAAGAATGGAAAGACACACCACCAACAAGCAACAAACACTAAAACAGACAAAGGCGGGCCAGATAGGACTGTTCCCTGTTTTAGGAACAACTGCCTGTCCTAGGAAACGCAAAAAGAAAAGCCTTGATTGCCACCCTCTGGGTGGCAGGCCACTGACCACCTACCTTCCCAGAAGCACCCTTCCAGACATACCAGGGAGTACCTGCCAAAGTCTCAATTGGAACCTGTCTTCTGAGTAGATGGGACAACCAGGATGAAACAGAAGACACACACTATGTTAAGACATTCAGAGTTGGGCGGTGCCTGTGGCTCAGTGGGTAGGGTGCTGGCTATATACTCATATACCGAGGGTGGCAGGTTCAAACGCTGCCCTGGCCAAACTGCAACAAATAATAGCCAGGTGTTTTGGCAGGCACCTATAGTCCCAGCTACTCGGGAGGCTGAGGCAAGAGAATCATCTAAGCCCAAGAGCTGGAGGTTGCTGTGAGCTGTGACACCACAGAACTCTACCAAGGGCGACAAAGTGAGACTCTGTCTCTTAAAAAAAAAAAAAAAGTCATTCAGAGTTTACTGAAAGACAAAGAAAAGCTCTATAAAGTTAAGACAAAGCTCAACAGTAGAGGGTGGCAGAAATGGCTCACCACCTCTGATACCACCTCTTACTCCTTATATATTCTATAAATTACATCTATTTTTAGCACCTAGTATAACATTCTTAATCTCTATTTTAAGTCATCTACTTTACTTCTTGTAGGGGATGGTCAGTGCTACTGCCATCTGAACTATGGTCTCCATTTTTAATTCCTCCATATGTTGAAAGACCAATTTTCTCTTCCTTGATCACTCTATACTTTGTTCTGTTAATTTTGAACTATTTCCATCAGGTCTAGCTCTTCCTCTTCAAAGGTTCCCTTCAATAGGATAACAGCTAAATTAATAGTTGTGATTTTATACATTAAAAACAACACTGTTATTTACAAAAATAGGTTGTGAGCTAGCTTTGGCTCATGGTTAATTGTTAGTAAATAATAATTAGTAAATTATTATTTACTGATTGAATTAGTAAATTTAATTACATTTACTAGTTCCTATTTACTGCTAGGAACTAGTAAATAGCTACATATTTAACATCTATTTCAACCATCAAGAGGAAGTGGGATTCAAAATCAAATAAGGGGCACCCATAGCTCAGTGGTTAGAATGCTGGACCGTGCACTGGGGTGGTGGATTCGAACCTGGCCAGGGCCTACTTAATAAAACTCAGACATGCCTAATCCAAATGTCCATGCTCCTTTTCTCTAGCATCTTCTGGCAGTAGGCATAAGGCAAGGTATAAGGTCTTAAAGTAGAGCTAAAATAAACGAGAAACCGTGCTGTCCCTGTAATGCTCACAACTGCGAAGGAAAAAAGACTTGCATATACTTAAACATACGAGGAAGAATATAATGATAAAAGGCATTAGCAAGTCCCCATCTGCTCATTTCCATAAAAAATCAAGAATTCCTTAAAACATAATCCCCACAAAAAAGCCCATATCATTAAAAATTGTATTACCAAGCAGCATAAAACAATTTGTGTTTCCATTTGTTTCGTTAATTTAGCTAATGAAAGTTTTCTTTGGTATGAGATCATTAAATTTATCCCTACTTCATCCTTCTAAAGAATTATATCATTTCAAACAAAAGCAATATTTTAGTTATTCTCTAAAATATAACCTCAGGATAAATGAATCAAATTCAACGTAGAGAAAGAACATTGAAACTGGAGAGCTAGTTATATCACAGTATTTAACCCAGTACAGACAGTCAAGTGTAAACCACAGTTCTGCCATTTAGTAGTGGTATGACCTTGGGCTAGGTCAGGTGTCCTCAAACTACAGCCTGTGGGGCCACATGCAGACTGCTGAGGACATTTATCCTGCCCGCCGGGTGTTTTTGCCACCACTGCCTGTCCTGCTTAGCAGCCAACTTGTTCTGGGGCCCACAGTTCCACCCTCCAACAGTCTGAGGGACAGTGAACTGGCCCCCTGTTTAAAAAGTTTGAAGACCCCTGGGCTAGGTACCTAAACTTTGTGCCTCTGATGTATTATCTATAAAGGAGGAAAAAAGTCTTTCTCTAAATTAAATTATATATGTAAAGTATTTCCTAAGCACACACTAAACAGAACAAGAATGGTGGTTAAACATGTGAAAGGTCATTTCTGGTTCTAGACAACATAAAGATAATATTGCCAGGGGATAATCTCAGTGCAGCTTTTTGAGCAGGTAACAAAAAATGTGACTCTGTAATAAATAATTCTCTTGAGGTACTGAAAACAATGAAGAGAAGTGTAGAGAAGAGAAAACTCTTCAAGAACCCCAAATCCAGACAGCTGTGGTCTACAGCAGTGAGAGCTTGTACAGTTCTTACAAGTTGCAACTTAGCTCTGAAAGGCAGAATGATTTCCAGAATCTCCATTGTCCCACAGAAGGTGAGGTCCTAATCCTACCCTCAAAACATCTGACACCTGAGTGAAAAAGGTAAAGCTGCAAGAAAGCTCAAACCCAGCTCAAATACAAATCAGACTCACTTCAACCCTACTCCAGGAACATGGCAGGAAAAAGGGCATGCCCTTTCTGGAAATAATTATATTAAATTAAGGCATAATAGACAAAGTGTCTAGCACACAATTAAAAAGGACAAGGTTGGCTCAGTGCCCATCGCACAGTGGTTACAGTGCCAGCCACATACCGTGAAGCTAGTGGGTTCAAGCCCAGCCCAGGCCAGCTCAACAACAATGACAACTGCAACAAAAAATAGCCAGGTATTGTGGTGGGTGCCTGTAGTTCCAGCTACCCAGGAAGCTGAGGCAAGAGAATCGCTTATGCCCAAGAGTTTGAGGTTGTTGTGAGCTGTGATGCCACAGCACTCTACCCAGGGTGCAGCTTGAGACTCTGTCAAAGAAAAAAAAAAAAGTACAAGGTACACTAAAAAGCAAAAAATACATATTATTTGTGATCAAGAGAGGAAATAACAAATTCAAACACAAGATAAAGGAAGAGAAAAATAAATAAATAAATAAATTTAATCAAAGGACAACTGTTTACCATGAAAAAAAGAGGATACTGGAATTACCACATGGGGACTTTAATTTAAAATTAGTGTGTTCAATTAGCTGGGTGTGTTGGTGCATGCCTGCAATCCCAAAGTGCTAGAATGAGACTCTGTCTCTCGAAGCAATGGAGTAGAAGGAGGGAGGGAGGCAATAGAACCTAACTAACAAAAAAGATAGCACATATTATTTTCAAAAAACAAAAATGTTCAAAATGAAAAAATATGACATTTGAAATGCTGACTTCATTAGACAAATTTTAAAACTTAGAATTGGCAGACTAAAAGTTCAATGACTTTAAAATAGATGAATAAGGTTCCAGGACACTCTGCCAATACCAAAATCCATAGATGCTCAAATCCACTCTACAAAATGACATAGTATTTTCTTTCTTTTCTTTCTTTTTTTTGAGACAGAGTCTCACTTTGTCATCCTCGGTAAAGTGCCTTGACCACACAGCTCACAGCAACCTCCAGCTCTTGGGCTTAGGTGATTCTCTTGCCTCAGCCTCCCAAGAAGCTGGAACCACAGGCACCCACCACAACACCCAGCTATTTTTTTTGTTGTTGCAGTTTGGCTGGGGCTGGGTTTGAACCCTCCACCCTCAGTATATGGGGCTGGTGCCCTACTCGCCGCCCTTCTTTCTTTCTTTTTTTTTTTATTGAAACAAATGACAAATTTTATTACATGAGTTAATTTTTATGTCCAGAGCACAAGGATAATGAAATATATTTTGCATGCAAAATGTTATATACATTAAATAACATACAGTGGTAACAATGCAGTGTAGGTTTCCTGGCAAGCAGACTCTGTGATAGAAATATACAAGCAGGAAGTGTATTTATTGGACAGTGACATAGTATTTTCATATAACTTTTATATGTTCTCCCATATACTTTAAATCACCTCTGATTACTTAGTAAGTAATTAGAAAGTAAGATTACTTTCAATACAAAGTAAATGAAATTTAAATAGTTGTTGTACTGTATTACTTAGAGAATAATGATGAGGGGAAAAAAAGATTGTCCATGTTCAGTACAAACACACCAATGTAGGCCTAACTACATTTTCCATCAATGGTTAGTTGAATCTGCAGATGTGAAACCCACAGATATAGAAGACCAAATATATGAGATTGGAAGGGATCTCATATTAATATAAAATTTTAAAAATATCAAAGGACAAAGAGAAAAAGGGAAGTATAAAAATGAACACAGATCTAAGGGAAACTAACAAACTACTAAATTTATATACTGTTGTAGAGACAATGTTAAGAAGAAATATCTGAAGAGGTAATGACGGAATTTTCTAAACCTGATAAATGACATCAATCCAGAGATCCAAAAATCCCAGCAAACTCTGAACATATGAATTTAAAAAACAAAACATACAAAAACAATCTAGATACATAGTAGTCAAAAATCTGAAAACTAAATGTAAAGAATGGATCTTAAAAGTGGAGAAAAAGGGTGGTGCTTGTGGCGCAGTGAGTAGGGTATGGGCCCCCAACCAAGGGTGGTGGGTTCAAACCTGGCCCCAGCAAAACTGTAACAAAAAACAGCCAGGCATTGTGGCGGGCGCCTGTAGTCCCAGCTACTGGGGAGGCTGAGGCAAGAGAATCACCTACACCCAAGAGCTGGAGGTTGCTGTGAGCTGTAAAGCCCCAGCACTCTACCGAGGGGGACAAAATAAAACTCTGTCTCTAAAAAAAAAAGGAGAGAAAAAAAGCCACATTCAGGGAACAACTGTATGAGTTATAGGTAACATCTAACCTAAAATACTGGAGGCAAACAGGTGATAGATCAATCACCTAGCAAATACTAAAACATCTAAAAGCTGCCAACTCAGAATTTGATTTCCAGGAAAATAAAGGCAAAATGGAAATATTTTCAGTGGACAAAGATCAAACAGAATTTGTCTCCATGAGATCCACATTTTAACAAGTATAAAAAATAAAAATCTTCAGGAGAAAGAAAAATGACATCCGACTTTATGATGGACCGAATGAAAAACAACTGGGTAAGTATAAACTCATTTTTTAGGGTCTTTAAAACATACACATAGGGCTATGGGTGAGAGAAAAAGACAAAAGAAATTTCATTAAAAAATAACTGCTTAAAACAACAACAAAAAATACTGTGGAGTACAGTAACACTGTGAAGTAAAGAAGGAAAACGTTAAGATAAGAACACAAATGAGAAGGGGTTAATGAAACCATTGTAAGATTGTTCTAATGTTTTGGCTTGGCGCCCATAGCACAGTGGTTAAGGGCACCAGCCACAACACTGAGGGTAGCGGGTTTGAATCAGGCCCAGGTCAGCTAAACAATGACATCTGCAACAAAAAAAAAATAGCTGGGCATTGTGGCAAGAGCCTGTAGTCCCAGCTACTTGGGAGGCTGAGGCAAAAGAATGCTTAAGCCCAAGAGTTTAAGGTTGCTGTGAGCTGTGATGCCACGACACTCTATCAAGGGTGAGATAGTAAAACCCTATTTCAAAAAAAATTTTTCTTTTGTTATAATGTTCAGGAAGTCAAATATTATTTAAAATTAGACTGTGATCATTTAAAAATGAAAAATGCAATTTTCGGGAACTACTTATAGCAAAGGCCTACAGAAATTCACAACTCCTGAGTTCTAAGGAACACAAGCTCACAAAACTCAAAAATCATACAAGAAATGCCATTCTAAGAGCAGAAAATAACAATCAGTAGTATTAGATGATCTCAGACACAAAATGAGTAAGTACAGTTGACCCTTGGACTACAGTTCAACAACCGTTTGAACTGCAGGAGTCCACGAGTGTCCATTTTCTTCTACCTCTGCCACCCTGGAAAGACCACGACCAATCCTTCCTTTTCATCTTCCTCTGCAGCCTACCCAACACGAGTATGACAAGAATGAAAACTTTTATGATGATCCACTTCCACTTAGTGCATAATAAACATATTTTCTTTTCCTTATGATTATCTTTGTAAGACTTTCTTAAGCATTTTCTGTAGCATCCTCAAAGAACTCAAACTAGACCTCTCTTCCCATTTGATCCTGCAATCCCATTACTAGCATCTACCCAGAAAGAAAAAAATCCTTTTATATAATAAGAACATTTGCACTAAACTGTTTATCGCAGCTCAATTTACAATTACCAAAATGTGGAAACAGGCTAAATGCCCACCAACTCAGGAATGGATTAACAAGCTATGGTATATGTATACCATGGAATACTATTCAGCCATTTAAAAAGATGGAGACTTTACATCTTTTATATTAACCTGGAGAGGTAGAACACATTTTTCTTAGAAAAGCAACATGAGAATAGAGAAGCAAGAATCCTATGTACTCTATTCTAATATGAAGGCAGTATGAGCTAATGGAGGGGTAAGGGAATGAGCAAGTGGGGAGAGGGGAGGAGGGTGGGGGATGGGAGGATCACAGTGTATGGCACATCTGTTGGGGATGGGACACAATTATAAGAGAGACATTATCTAACAGATACAATCAGTGTAACCTAATTCTTTGTACCCTCAATGAATCCCAAACAATAAAAAATAGTAATAATATTACAGTATATAATACATATAACATACCCAAAGTATGTGTTAACCAACTGTTGTCAATAAGGCTTGTGGTCAATAGAAGCCTATTAGTAGCTAAGTTGTTGGTGAGTCAAAAGTTTTACACAAATACTCAACTATGCAGTGGTTCAGTGTGCCTAACCCATGAATTATTCAAGAGTCAGTTGTATTTTGATATGTTTTATAAATAAATGGGTATAATTAAAATATCTAAAAAAAGAAATTATAAATAAATGACAAATGAAATTTTTATAAAACAAATAAAAATTCTAGAACCAAAAAAAATCATCAAAGTTAAAAATGTAAATGATACGTTCAGTAGCAGGTTACTCTTAAAGAGAGAATTAGAAGACAGAAAGAGATGAATAAACAACTAACTAAAAACTAATACCAAAAACTATTCAACAAACAGTATCTAGAATGTTAGCAACCAACTGAATGAAATGGGTGTCTGCCTAATTCATAAAACTAAATTAGAATTTATTTAAAACAACACAAACAAAAATAAGAAAAACAAAACACATCACAAATGTACAAAAGAATATATAAGCAAATATATTTATGAAGTTAAATAGGACTACCTAAGAAATTTATAAGACATCAAAATTTTAAAATTCTGAAGGATAAAATACAATATAAATTAACATAAAATAAGAAAAAAATTCTCAATGCATATATCAAAAATCATTTTCTAGAAAATACTTTTCTTAAGCCACACTTCTGAAAAATATACAAAGGAATCAAAGATGTCTCATTGCTAATAATCACACTAAAAGAATCTCAAGAATAAAAGAAATACAAAATGAAATAATGAAATCTAACTTTAGATCTTTAACTTAGAAAATATCTAGTTTTGAGGTATGTGGGTGGTTATGGTGACTTTAGAGAAGGATTCAACATTATCAAAGTTCTAATGCACATGAATGACAACTCAGCAATTCAACATCTTGTACTCTACCTTTACATCCAGAAGGAGGAATGTGCAATGACAATTATTTTATTTCTATTTATAATGGAGAACACAAGTTACCTATGGGGGGAACTAGAATTATCAGAAGCTTAAATATGATTTATAATGTCCAAATGTTTATTAGAAGAATAGATTAGAATTCAAAATTTCAAATAGTAATGAAAACAACGTGGCAAATCCATAAACACTGAGGTACTACAAATTATAAAACTTAGGTTTTTTTTGGACACAGAGCCTCAAGCTGTCACCCTGGGTAGAGTACTGTGGCATGACTGCTTGCAGCAACCTCCAACTCCGGGGCTCAAGCGAGTCTCCTGCCTCAGCCTCCCAAGTAGCTGGGACTACAGGAGCCCGCCACAACACCTGGCTATTTTTTGGTTGCAGCCGTCATTGTTGCTTGGTGGGCCCGGGTTGGATTCGAACCTGCCACCTCAGGTGTATGTGGCCAGTGCCTCAGTCACTTGAGCCACAGGCGCCAAGTCTATAAAACTTAGTATGAAGGGAAAACACTATGACGTGTTAAATAAATTGTGGTATTATTTGAGTTCCCCAACTGCAGCAAACCATAACACTAGGTCTAGGTATAGGAAAGATCTAAAATGCCAATTGACCAAATAGTAGCAATACTTTATATAAAATACAGATTTGAGTATTTGAGAAAGTTAGAAATAGGAAAATTTCCTAACAATATCTAGTACTTTTTTTTTTTTTAAGAGACAGAGTCTCACTTTGTTGCCCGCAGTAGAGTGCCAGGGCCATACAGCTCACAGCAACCTCCAGCTCTTGGGTTTAGGTGATTCTCTTGCCTCAGCCTCCCAAATAGCCAGGACTATAGGTGCCCGCCACAACGCCCAGCTATTTTTTTGTTGCTGTTTCACCAGGGCTGGGTTGGAACCCGCCACCCTCGGTATATGGAGCCGGTTCCCTACTCACAGAACCACAGGCGCCGCCCAGTATCTAGTACTTTTATAATAAGAAAAGAAAACACAAAGATCAGTGGTTCTCAACTTACCTAATGCTGTGACCCTTTAATACAGTTCCTCATGTTGTAGTGACGCCCAACCATAAAATTATTTTCGTTGCTACTTCATAACTGTAATTTTGCTACTTTTATGAATCGTAATGTAAATATCTGATATGCAGGATGTATTTTCATTGTTACAAAGGGGTCATGCCCATAGGCTGAGAACCACTGACATAGATACACAAAGAAATCAAACCTTTTTATGTAAAACAGGTGTAATTTGAAATTCATGTAATTGTGAATGCTTACCACATTTTTTTCTACTTTAAACTTTAAATGGGCACCTATGAGCTCTTCTAGAGTTTTTCAGTATACTATGACTTTATTCCAATCTTACCTATGGAGATATCAAAATTGTTCAGTCTTGCAGAACAAAATAAATAGAATAAATGAGTCTGTGCCCACTGCTAGCCCTGTTTTATCTTACACTTAATGAGCATGTTTTCCCAGGAACAAAAGAACACTTAGTAAAAAATGACTCACTATTATAAAGATTTAGATATATTTCTAGTCAACCAATGTTCTCTAAAACAAATAAAAAAATACACTAAAATGCCTGTTAAAACATGATTACTCTGTAATGCAGCTGTTGTTTCTGTTTCCCAAGAACAGCATTAAAAAAGCCATTCTGATGTATATGTTTCCCCTCAGGGTGGCTAAAAGCTGAATGAAAAAATGTAAGATCAAACCATATTCTGAACATTGTCCTTTTGTGGGTCTGCTCCCTTTCCCTCATCTAATGCCACTGACAAAATTCCCTTTTAACAATGCCAACTATTTTTAAAATTTGGTGCCATAAAATACCACCACTGGGACGAATAGCTGGTATACCAATTTATAACATGGAATGACTTCTTTATTGCTCAGTTATTAAACCATGAAAAAGAGTGTTTATAATCAAAGTGCTGACACAACATTACCAACAATTGTGAGAAGGGCATTGTATAATATGGCTATCACAGTTGTTCATTATTTTTTAGTAGAGAGAAAACATGTTCCAATATCTCTTCTATAAAACATCAGTTAAAGAAATGCCAATACTAAGGGAGCCTCACAAGAAGCTCCCACTTTAGCTAACATATCCAAAAGTGCCACTAAAGCCCATTTTCAGTGCCACAGAAAAATTATGAGAGTGAGGTACCCCCACAAACATACCCTCATTTATCTGACAAGTTCATAACCAAAATGCAAAACCGTAAAATAGGGCTGTCTGAACTGGGAAAACAAAGAGCAATTAATCACATTAACAGAAAAACTAGTGCTGATCCACGAAACAGGGGAGAACATTTCCAGCTATGTAGCCCTTCTATCAGGGTTCGAGAGAGGATAGGATCTCACCCAAAGACAGGGCTGGCATGAGTTCTGATTAGGAAATTGAATGGAAGGTGTCTAGCAACAACTATGAAAGGAAATTCCACAACATCCAGTGAATTTTATACCAGCAAGTGAGTTCTCTATCTTAGACACCCACATCTATTATAAGTGAAAACCTTCATTCATTCAACAAATATTGATGAATCCTCATGACGTGCTTTTTTTTTTCCTGAGACAGAGTTAGTTTGTCGCCCTCGGTAGAGTGCTGGCCAAGATTCAAAACTCATTTTGAATGTGATGAAGACAAGATTTACTGTCAGACAGATGTGGGGTATGAGAAAGGAAAAAGCATCAAATCTAAAGTTTTTGGCTTCATCAGCTGCAAGATCTGAATTTGCATGCACTAGAAATGAGGAAGCCTACAGGAGAACAACATGTGGAATTTCATTTGGAGCAGGGTGAGCTTGAGGTAAGTATTAGACACGCAAACAGAGATGCTCCATGGGTCTGCAGTTTAGGGGAGGTTGAGCTGGAAATATAAAGTTACAAGCCATCTATGAGTAGATGCTGCTAAAAACTGCTAAAGCTGTGTGACTGAATGAGATCACAAGCGAGTTAGTGCAGAAAAGATAGCCAAGTTCTGAATCCTAGGGGAATGTAACACTACCAGGCTGGGGAGATGAAGAGGACCCAGCTATAGAAAGAAGTGGCAGGTAGAGTAGGAGGAAATGCAGCAAACTCCCAGGTCCTGGGCCAAGGGAAGACAAGCCTCGAACAGGAGGCAACAACCAACTGACGATGCTGGTGAAACAACTAAGGAAATGTGGGACAAAGCCTGTAACTGAAATAGGTTTAAGAGAGAAGTAGGGGCAATGGTGAGAGCAAAGACAAGGCTTTTAAGGAGTGTTAGTGTATAAGGGACAGAGGAACAGAGTGACAAGCTGGCATGGAAGAAAAGTCAAGAGAGATCTTTGGATTTTAAGAGGGAAGAAACAGGAGTAGATAGGCATGGTGATGGGAATCATCTAGAGCAGTCCATGCATACTTTTCATAATATCTGACACAAAAAAAGGCTTTACAATATCAGCATGTGCCCCTTGGACTGCAGGTTGGACACCCATGGTTTAAACAGTCAACCTGGAGAGTGGTGGTGTGAATGGAAGATGGTAATGCAGTATTAATTACCAGGCCCCACTAAAGCAGAAGTCCCCAACCTTTTTGGTGCCAAGGACTGGTTTCATAGAAGACAATTTTTCAACAGACTGGGGAGGCTGTTTCAAATTATTCCAGTACATGATGTTTATTATGCATATTATTCCTATCATTATTACATTATAATATATAACAAAATAATTATACAGCTCACGAAAATGCAGAATCAGCGGGAGCCTGGATCTAGATCCCTTGTATGTGCAGTTAACAGTAGGGTTCTTGCTCTCAAGAGAATCTAATGCTGCCCCTGATGTGACAGGAATTGGAGCTCAAGTGGTGACATGGGTAAGGAGAACAGCTGTAAAGACAGATGAAGCTTCACTTCCCTAGCTCACCTACCACTGACCTCCTGCTGTGTAGCTAAGTTCCTAACAGGCCACAGATGAGGTCCGCAACCCAGGGGTTGGGGATCTCAGCCCTAAAATAAGAAAGTGAAAGCAAGAGCAATCTGCATGCTGGGTGTTTCTCTCTGGCCGCATTCAGGTGCAGGGGCACATGCAAAGGACATAGGTAATTAGACGAAGAGTGAGTTATGCTGAGAGAGAAATAACGAAGGAAGAAAGTGGCAAGGGCGCTGAGAGAGAAAGTGAGGAGACACAGAGAGACCAACAAGTAGGGCACATCACTCAATCCACTGGTAAAGTAAGTTTAAAGGTCTTTGCTGGAGTCCAGGAACCAGATGTGTACTAGGAAAATAGAAGTGCCTAGGGCAGAGTGAGGGGCCTTAAACTAAAGAGGTGAACCTGAGAATGCAACACACCTGTGCAAGGTGAAGTTAATGACCCTTTCAAAGGTTGAAATTGAATTACAGTATTGAATACTGTATGAGTTCCCCAGTAGTCCAATTAACTACCTCAAATTTAGCAGCCTAAAACACCACCAATGTATACAGTCCAGTAGGTCAGAAGTCCAGAATGGCCCTAACTGGACTAAAATCGAGGTTTCGCCAGGGCTCATTCCTTTCCAGAAGCCCTCAGGGAAGATCTGTTTCCATGCCTTCTCTAGCATCTAGAAGCCAGGCAAATTCTTAGGTTCTTGGCCTTCTTCCTCCATCTTCAAAGAGGGTCAAGTTCTTCTCACACAGAAATCACACGGCCTCTTCTGCCTTTCCATATTTAAGGACTTTTGTGATTATATTCATTGTATCCAGATAATCCAGAATAACCGTCCTACTGAACAGTCAGCTGGTTAACTGCCTTAATTCTATTAATATCTTTTACCATAATTCCCTTATTGATGCAACATAACTATTTCCAGGTCCCAGGGATGTTGCTTTGGTGGAAGAGGGATGTACTATTTTGTATACTACAAAAATCACTGGCTGAAATAAAGCACATGCATGAATGATAACTGGGAGACGCTAATCTGCCACACTGGGCTGAGTATCTGCAACTCACAAGTAATCATGTTAGTACAAATAGTCCATTTAATTATTTGTATTTAATGACATTATATGAAAATAATTTACTAGAGCATACAGTTGAGCTCTAGTAAATAACCAAGTACATTTCAAAATATTACTTTTTAATGTTTACATAAAAAGCTGGTAGCAAGTCACTTAAACCATAACTATGTCTAAATATCTTCTGAAAGAAAACTTTTGAGCAGCTGAGGTTTTCTGAGCAGATTTCTGGTAGCTATATAGCAAGTCAGGGACCTGTTGGTTAGGTGGCAAGAAGTATCTACATAATGTAGGGCTGGTCAGAGGTAATCTACCTGGAACCTACCACATTTATATACTAGCATTTCCAGGATCCTAAGCAAAGTACTTCAAGTTGAACATACCTCTCAACTTTGTTAAAATTATGCACCATTTGGCTCTCAAATAAAAACCCAGCTGGTTTATTCTTTTTGCCCAGCATGACCATCAATAATAAGCAGCAAAGTACATGATTTTTCCATCATGCCACTGGATTAATTTGTGCCATTCACAAGAAATGCCTGCACAGCAGCACCCCCCACATCCCACCTCCACTCTTCCTGGGGATCTCTTTCCTCAGTGCAGAGATGTGCCTTGCAGTCCAGTGACCTCCAGGCATGCACAGCCGGGTGTGCAGTACAGCATGGTAGGCTCCCCATAATGTCAGTCATTATTCTTCCTGACTTTACTTGTGTTCCCTGGTTGAAGCACTAAAGATTAATGAGGCATTTGTTCTCAATCAAGAAGCTATTTATGAATACAGTTCCACTTACAGTAAGCCATGTAGACTTCTCTTTCTTTCTCTCCATTACAAAAGGGAGGGGGATACTGAGCAAAAGAGAGAGGAAAGAACAGAGAAAAATGATTTGTGACTTTTAAGCCTAAAGCAGTTCCCTAAAAGAAAAGCTTCCACATCATAGCTATGCTGTCAGGATAATTGATATCCTCAAATGTGCTATTCTGTTTGGTTAAAGTAAAATAATTATTGCCATCTTGGCCTTTCTGGGCTAAGGTTTAAGTCTGTAGCCATTGAGAATAATTTGCTACCTTAGGAGGCGAGAGGTAATTTTGAACCCAAATAGGAGAGTAGGGTCCTGGGTGGAAGTTTACAGGGGCACCTCGATGGGGAGGAACAACACAGCAAAAGCTAACACTTGGCTACAAACATTCACTACCCACTGGTGAATTCCCTGCCTTTGAGAAGAACCGGGCTTTTCTTTTTCCACTAGTTGTGCTTTGTATGAGGATCAAAGTCAGCCTTGCAGGCTGACAGCTCTCATCACCTGGTCTTGACTGTATGCCATGGAATTAAAAAAAAAAAAAAAAAACTCCAGTAAAACAGATC
Source organism: Galagoides demidoff (assembly GCA_963574575.1). Lineage (NCBI taxonomy): Eukaryota > Metazoa > Chordata > Mammalia > Primates > Galagidae > Galagoides > Galagoides demidoff. The sequence continues at coordinate 21,354 of CAUYQV010170104.1, forward strand.
AGAGAGAGCAGCAATGCCACCATGACCCCTCAAGGCCATAAGCCAATCTGATCTCAAAATCAATTGCTCTGATCTACAAAGCCACTTCAGAGCTTTTTGAAAAAGAAAAATATCAACCCTGTTGTCAGTTGGGAAATTGGATTCAGGAGATCATCCAGTTCTGGAAAGGTCCTCTGGACAGAAACTAGTATAACTACGAAAGGGAGAAGAACCTACTCTACTCAACCACCCTATAATGCTAATTATTCTATATAAAGTAGATAACCAATAACGTTAGAAGTTAGCACTGAATTTATTTTCAATACAAACAAACAAAAAAAACGGTCAAAAAACTTCCTATTCTAAAAAGAAGGAGCTGAGTGGAATGAGTCCAAGCCTGGGAATCTAGAGGCCTCAGCACAGCCTTGAATCCTGGCTCTCTTATCATACAGTAGGCTGATCTTGGGCCTTACTCTCTGTGAAATGAGATTTCTGAGATCTATGTTGAATTCTGTCGTCCGTGTCCACATTAGCTGCTGGAGAAACTGAGAAAATTCTATTCATACTACTTACAATTGCTTATATATAAAAATAGTTACTCTGAATTTGCAGGTGCAAAGTTAAAACATGGAACTATTCTTGCTACTCCAGTAGATTCCCAAGAGCCCAATGTTTGATAATTTCTAGCATCAATTATCAGTCCCACTATTGTGACTTCAGGGGTTAGACAGGGGAGAATAAACATTGTATAACAGAATAAAAATAATGGAATCCTCAAAGATATAAATTTCTTTAATACTCTCAACTGCACAGAACTGTTCTAGATTAATAGGAGAGAAAGCTCTACCTTCATAATCAACAGAGTGGAGTTAGGGTTGCTTCTGATAAGATGTTACTCCATCTACAGAAACTAGGCTCAACCAGTAAGACAGTTTCCAACCAATGTTGGAAGTCAAAGTCTCTAGCTACTAGACAGGTTTTCTCCAGAACCAATTACTACACAGAAATAAATAGAGTTATAGGGATTGGAGTTTCATGGTTCCCAAAGATGTCAAAGATTACTGCCTTTGCAAGAGATGAATAACTTTACTTGATACTTAAAGATAGGAGCTAGACCAAGGTACACTCCAAAGTTCAGGAGTTTCAATAAATGTGTTTCAATAAATGAGTTAGAGTCTTTAGGCCACAAGATATACCAACAGTGTGGGGTTGGTTATATAAAGACCATTACCTCAGGGAGCTCTAGAATTTAATTTTTTAACTACATTTCTACAGTGACAAGACTTCACTGTTGTTCTTTGGCCAAACAAAACAGCCATTTGCAGCCCTGAAGGGTATGAATGACAACCACTGCTCAAACTACAGATGCTATTTACATCACAGCAAAAAGCAATACCACCAAAAGGTCTATTTTTAATCATTGCAAGTGGATATTCTGCTCTTTGTACAAGGAAAGGAAAAGCTAATTCCAAATGATAATCAAGGTACAATTTTCTCATATCTAATTGTTATCTCATTTGTTTAAATAAGCGAGTAAGTAAAATCATGGGCACAGTGAATAAATATAAGGAAAGGTCAAAACCCTTTTCATGTTTGGATTTTGATTTCACAGAACTGTTTAGGGAAAAAGAAAAGGAAAGTTATGTTTGTTACACACACATAACTTTGGTTATTACTCTTTTGAGTATAATAAATGCTTTTCAGTAGATAATAAATGCATATAATTACCTAGTTTATACATTTCATTATACAGAATGAAAATTTTAACCTATAAAGTGTGTTTTTATTTTTCATTATAAAATCTACTTTTTCATACCATGGCAATATTCATCCAAGAATACACATGTAATGGTAAATGGATAGCTGTTTTTTTATACTGTATTACTTTACTGTGAAACATAAATATTTAAATTCTCCTGAATTAAGTGTAAAGGGATATATTAAAATGAAAAGGAATTTAGAACATAATGTATACCGCCACATATTCCTAAATGGTAAGTGGAGAGAGTACTTTTTTATTAGATTTCATTTTTTGCAGCAATTTTAGGTTGACAGCAAAGGAAGACACAAAGATTTCCCAGGTATGATACCTCCTGCCCCCACATATACATAGCCACCCTCATTATCAACATCCCCACCACAGAGGACATCTTTTACAACTGATGAACCTACTTATCGACATATCATCATCACCCAAAATCCATGGTTTTTATTAGATTTATTGTACGTTTGATGGATTTGGACAAATGTATAATGCTAGTTATCTACAACTGTAGTACTATACACAGTATTTTCAAATTCTAAACAAAGAGTAAATAAAATAATCTATTGAAGCTACTTTACAAATCAAACACACCTATCTGATAGTTGTGGCTATTCATCTAAACCAGGCATCCTCAAACTACAGCCTGTGGGCCACATGCAGCCTGCCTAGGACATTTATCCGAGGCCCTCCGGGTGTTTTTGCCGTCACTGCCTGTCCTACTTAGCAGCCCAACTCATCCCAGAGCCCGCAGTCCGGCCCTCCAATGGTCTGAGGGACAGTAAACTGGCCCCCTGTTTGAGGACCCCTGAAACAATACCCAAATAGAACAAAGCAGGGGCTCAAAACAACGATATCTAACTAGAACTACAAATACACAACACTAATAGACAGGTATTTCGTGGGGGTCTTTGTCAGTTTCATTTCGTTTCATTTGAATTTGGGCAAGGAACCATTATCCTAGAATCCAAATTAAGGTATAATCTAAAATTATAGCTAGTCTGTTCCAAGCATATGATGATTAAGCTATGATACAGCTTTTTGTTTCTTGTTTCAATTAACGTGAATGGAAAATGTAAGAAAATGGTAGCAAAATGGATCAAACTAAGTTATAAACCTAGTATTTGGAAATAGTGATGACACGGAAAGTTACAAATAAAGATCTGGTCCATCTCACTACAACCTCATGCATCCAACCTTATGCTCTATCACGTCAGAAATGATACAACATTATGCCAGGTTTTAGGGCTGCTATGGAGATAAATGAGACAGAGTTCTGCCCTCCAGGTACTTAAAAACTATCAGGGAAAACTGAGTCCTGAGTGACATTTATTCTTTAGAACTGGTAAACAGAAAGACAGTTGCTCTGTGAATATTGATTTCAGCCTTGTATACATCTTCTACCAACTTCAGGTTGATGATGAAGAAATTTACTACATTCCAATATATCAGTTTATTTATTTATTCTCTTAGATTAGATGAACTTAAGTTAAGATGCCTTACTTTTAAAATAGTATTGATTCTTAACTCTATGATAAACTACTATTTTAATGTGGTCGGGCTCTCTTTGCAAAAGGAATCTAAAAATTAGAACCACCACATATAATTATCATGCATCTTCAGAAAAATAAATATAAGGTGGGCCAGGCGCAGTAGCTCATGCCTGTAATCCTAGCACTCTGGGAGGTCAAGGTGGGTGGATTGCCTGAACTCACAGGTTCGAGACCAGCCTGAGCAGGAGCAAGACCCCCGCCTCTAAAAAATAGCCAATGTAGTCCAGTTACTTGGAAGGCTGAGGCAAGAGGATCACTTAAGTCCATGAGTCTGAGGTTGTTCTGAGCTATGACACCATGACACTCTACCAAGGGTGACAAAGGGAGACTGTCTTAAAAAAAAAAAAAAGAAGAAGAAAGAAAAAGAAATACAAGATGTTTCAAAATACCTAACGTAAAAAGAAACAAATAGAATAATCTTATGGCCCAAGCTAAATATGCTATAGGAATATTTTGCATTCTTGATGAATAACTCTTTTTTTTTTTCTCTGTAGAGACAGAGTCTCACTTTATTGCCCTTGGTAGAGTGCCTTGATGTCACAGCTCACAGCAACCTCCAAGTCCTGGGTTTAGGTGATTCTCTTCCTCAGCCTCCCAAGTAGCTGGGACTACAGGCGCCCACCACAATGCCCAGCTATTTTTTGTTGCAGTTTGGCTGGAGCTGGGTTTGAACACACCACTCTCAGTATATGGGGCTGGCACCCTACCCATTGAGCCACAGGCACCGCCCAACTGATAAGTAACTCTTACCTTCAGAGGGCATGTTAAAAAAAAATCCCAAGGAAATAATTAGGAAGGACAGTCAGTGAAGTATAAACCAGAAGTGAAATAGGATCTGACTTCAGGTACACTATTAGAGATCTGCCAGCTCCTTTATAGTCCCTCTTTTAAAAAAAGGCTAGGGAGCCTGTGAAACCTTAAACTTCACAATGTGAGACTGATAGCTCAAGAAGTCAAGTCTAAATACAGTTTTAAAATGCGATCATTCCAGTCACAAAATTTAAAGAAATCATACTTAAATGTTTAGTAAAAATTAATATTGCAACACTCAATGCCATATTAAATCAGGGTATTAAAGTTAAATATCAATACTATCAGTTACTTCTCTGAAATATATTTAAAATACACTCAATTACTTTTTAGGAGAAATAGGAATGGAGCTTCATGACAAAGCATACTCAAAATGGATAAATTAATAAAAAAAAAATTGGAATCCACTGTGAATTCAAATCATTTCCAATTAGAAATAAGAAATTACGAGGGTCGTAAAAATCACTGTATTGACTTATTTTGTTGTTGTAATTGTCATTGTTGTTTGGCAGGCCTGGGCCAGGTTTGAACTTGCTACTTCTAGTATATGTGGCTGGCACCCTAGCCACTGAGCTATAGGCGCCAAGTCACCATGACATAAATTTCATCATGCAACTTTGATTGCAAAGACATTTAATTCCTTGTCCTTAGAGATCATTAAGAAATAAAGCAAGGCAGCTGTGGTGGCTCACACATGTAATCCTAACATTCTGGAAGGCTGAGGCAGGAGGATTTCTTGAGCTCAGGAATTCAAGATTAGTCTGAGAAGAGTAAGACTCTGTCTCTATTGAAAATAGAAAAATTAGTGGGGCATCATGGAGGGCACCTATAGTCCCAGCAACCTGGGAGGCTAAGGCAGGAAGATCACTTAAGCCCAGGAATTTGAGGTTGGTGTGAGCTAGGCTGAGGCCACAGCACTCTAGCCTGGCTGACAGAGTGAGACTCTGTCTCCAATTAAAAGAAAAAAAAAGGGAGGAAGGAAGGAAGCCAAAAGAAAAAAGAAAAAGAAAGCAAATGCTAATAATATAACTGAAATCATCAAGCTGAGTAGCTACTCTGCATGAGTGAGGGACTCAGCATTGAAAAACTTTAGTAGTTTTTCATTTCCAACATGTTCTGATTGTTATTGAAAGAAAATTTTTAAGAAAAATGAAGGTAGAACCTATTTAAATGGCAAAACGCGTGATATAGTAGATAACAGAATCAAAGACTAGAAGTAAACTTTCAACAGGATCTTTAGGAAAAATAATTTGTAGCAAGACCATTCTGTGTCCCTCAAACGGGGGGTCAGTTGTGAAATGATATATGTCAAGTTCACAACCATGTACAACACAGAGCAGATACTTTAACGTTTCTTACTGTAAAAAGGTAAAGATGAGTTATGTGGGGAAAGGACCTTATACTAGTTAAAAAGCTGAATTTGAGCCTCATTTCTGCAGGGTCACTGAGGAACCCACACCTTGACAATTTCTTAGAACATTTATTTTCAAGAACTTGCACAATAAGACTGGGCAGGAAAATGAAGCAAAATTTTGAGGTTTTGAAAAGTATGGAGTTGATAAAATGGCAATCCTTGCAGGTTCCTAAGTTAAAAAAATAAAACCTAGAAATATACCCAGGAAATTTCTACAACAGATATAGAACTAGTATGTAAGGCAATTTGGAGAGGCAATATGAGAAATACAAAGATGTGTGGAATTGCATACAAAAGCAAGAGTACAATCTTATGCTTTCACTAGATTTAAATTTATCAACAGTGGGTGGGATGGGAGGAGGAGTTGAGCAATTCTAAAATAAGCCACTTACTGCTGTCCAGGCATTTCTTTTACACCGGGCACAGAGCCATCCATCACAGATCTCATGAGAAGGGATACCATAACAACCTACAAAACAATAGTATGGATCCATGCATTAGGTCTCTTGCATCTTTGATAAAATATTTCATATCTCAGGATTGAAATAATAAAATTGAGACATCTGCCTATCATACTGTTAAAAATCCACTGCTTAGAACAAAACAAACAATTCTATCTCAAAATACTTTTGGTCGACATGCTTCATATCAGCCCTAGAAAACATGAGAGTGTAAGTCTTACTGGTAACAAATACAATAGTACCATAAAGAATACTGATAATTCATGAATGGGCAAAAATAAAATTTCTAGACTTTCAAATCTAGTCTTCCACTCATTCAACAAACATTTCAAAATATGAACCCTCAAGAAAATAAGAAAACCATGTGATGGTGCATGAATCTGAAGGAAGAAAGGGCAGATTATACCTGCTCATGCTTTTTCCAGAAGTATAACAAAGAATGATCTAACCAGGAAGAATGGCAACAGCGACATGCAACAGATGTGACAGGCCACACAGAAGTGAGAAACAAAGACCGTGAAACGCTGAAAAGCACCAGGAATTATAGATTCATTTACTTGCATGAACCCGAACACAGCATTTTGCACAAGAAATCAGAAGACTAGTTCCATCCTCTTCGAGGAAGGCGCTGGGTGGAGAATATTCTATATTTTCTTCACTATAAATAAAACACATCTCTGGAATGAGGGGCTTGGTCTTTTCTCCCGGCGTAACCACTTCATCTAATTTGGTCTCCCATCTAGCATCATTTTCTTCGTTGCTGCTATCTGGCTGAAAAAAACACAACATTTCCAAATGAGGGGAAAACATGGAAAAGTGCCCATAATTTGTTCCAGTGATTCAAATCCACGGACACCTGGCTATAGCCACTAACTTGCAACTTTATTTCCTTCTGTTACTCTTTGACCCAAATACTAGCTTTTTAACAATGCTGCTCCTCAGATGCCCATCCAGAGGCTAATGTGTAAGAATGAGATTACATTCAGCATGGCTGCTCATATAAGAAAACAAAGACCAACTATAACTGAGTTTTCCCAGAATTCACGGAAAACATCAATTCTTCTTCTAACTTTTTTTTTTTTTTTGCTTCTTTATTTCTACTAAGCTAATAAACCTGGTTCCATTGACTAAAGAATCTTACCTGCTTACACTGGTTCAAAGACCACACTTTTAGTCTGTGTAAGGCTTAAGAAAGGCTTCAAAGGCCTCACCACCAAGTTTGAAAATAGCAAAAGAAATAATCTACCATGTGCCACTAAGAAAGGATAATGCGTGAAAACTAATCATCTCTCACCAAAATATGAGAAATATGTTTTGTATTTATTTGAAACTGTAATTGCCTTAAGAATTTTATGTTGATAAATTTCCCCAAATCTTAAAATTTTAGTTGAACTCGTATTAATTATTGGGAAATATACAGGCAAATAATAATGTAGAAATAAAAATCAATACACAATTAAAGACAGAAATGTAGGGACCTAAGAAAAATACAAATAATGTCTGTCACTCACCAGTGCCACATTCAAAAACAGGAAGTGAATATTTTCTCTATTAACAAAGGTCTGAAAATAGAGCCCTCACATAATTTTTGCTCTGAAATTTCTGAATGAAATAGAGTTTACTATGCTCTTTTTTTTTTTTTAAATGATAGCTGTGTACATTAATGCAATCATGGGGTACAGTGTGGTGTTTTCATATACAATTTGAAATATTTTCATCAAACTAGTTAACATAGCCTTCACGTCATTTTCTTAGTTATTGTCTTAAGATATTTATATTCGGCTCGGCGCCTGTGGCTCAGTCGGCTAAGGCACCAGCCACGGACACATAAGGTGGCAGGTTCGGATCCCCAGCCCGGGTCCACCAAACAACAATGATGGCTGCAACCAAAAAAAAAAAAAAATGGCCGGGCGTTGTGGTGGGCGCCTGTGATCCCAGCTGCTTGGGAGGCAGAGGCAGGAGAATCGCTTGAGCCCAGGAGTTGGAGGTTGCTATGAGCTGTGATGCCATGGCACTCTACCCAGGGGGATAGCTTGAGGCTCCGTCTCAAAAAAAAAAAAGATAAACTAGATGACATCCAACAAAATGGCAAAATAAGAGGTCTTCAACCTGAACCATTCTACACACACACAGAATTAAATATTTGGCAGTCATCCATGGCCTTTGATGGAGTTAAGGAATCCGAGGTGGTGGTTGCAAAATGCTAGTGGAACCAAAAATTGAGGAAGCCTGCCTTGAGAAGGCAGGCCTGCATCAGTGGCAGTCTCATTGACTATGGTCCTAGCTGTAGACTGAAGCAGCCCCATACCCCTGGGGGCTCACCTCCAGCCTTACTTGTCCACAATCCTTCCACCAGTCCCATCTACCAAAGGACTAGGGAGAAGCCACATCCATTCATGCTCCCTGTAACACACCTGCCATCCTTGAACCAGACTGTGGTCCCTGAATCAGTCAGTCCCCTGACCTGGCTTCAGCTCCATTCTACTATGGTCCAAGGGAGTCTTGTCCACCCAGGAGAAGTTTCACCTGCCAGGAAACTGAGGCAAGCAATACCCAAAGGCGTTCCAGGTAATAGACTTGCCAAACTGGGATCCAAATGTGATTATCTAAGCAGTCCTATGATCTGGCTCCAACACCACATTGCTATAATAGTCCAGAGGCAGTCCTGACCAACCAGAGACCAGTCCAGCTACCCAATATTAGCACACTTAAGGACTACATGAGCCACACCTCACCCTAATAACAGGCCTGCAAATCACAGATCTGACTGTGAACCTCACAACAACCAAGAGACATGGCTCCAGGCCCACCTAACCATGATCTCAGAGGCAGTCCATAACTCAAGGGACCTGGCAAGAAAAGATTTTTGCCTACTAAACTCAGTCTATAAAGATAGGAAGAAATGCCTGCTCCTTCAAATGCACAGATGTCAGTATAAGTCTTCACAGATTATGAAGAGTCAGACAGATGTGACACCAGCAAAATAAACTAATAAAGCTCCATGAAATAACCTTGAAGAAACAACATAAAATGTTTCAGGGGAATAGAAGAAGTTTTTGCATGCAATTGAAGCTAAGTTGTTATCAGATTAAAATGGACGTTTATAAGGCATTTTATGTAAGGCAGGTAATCACAAAAATATCTATAGTTGATACACAAAAGATCAAGAGAAAAGAATCAAAGAACACCAGTACCAAAAAATGATCAAATCACCAAGGAAGACAGCAAGGGAGGAAACAATAAAAGAATTACAAACAGTCACAAAATATCAATAGTAAGACCTTACCTGTCAGTAATTACTTTAAAAATAAAAAGACTAATTTCTCCATTCAATGATATGAGGTGGTTGAATATATAAAAGAATAAAGTCCATCTACATAATATTTACAAGAGATTCACTTTAGATTTAAGAACATACATGGACATAGGATGAAAGTGAAGGGCTGGAAAAAAATCTTCCATGCAATTTAACATACTGGGTAAAGTAGATCTGAAGTCTAAAACTGTTATAAGAGACAAAAAAACTTATTATGTATAATGATAAAGTCATCAATTCATCAAGAGAATATAACAATCATAAGTATATATGTACCCAACATTGGAACATCTAAATATATGAAGCAAATATTAACAGAAATGAATGAATAAATGGATGGAAATACAAAAACAGTGAGAGAATTCAATACCCCACCTTCAACAATGTACAGAAAATCGACAAGAAAATAGCAGACTTAAACAACACTGTAGACCAAATGAACTAAACAAACTTATATAGAAAATGTCATCCAGGCTCGGCGCCTGTGGCTCAAGTGGCTAAGGCGCCAGCCATGTACACCAAAGATGGCAGGTTCAAATCCAGCCTGGGCCCACAAACAACAATGACGGCTGTAACCAAAAAATAGCTGGGTGTTGTGGCAGGCACCTGTGGTCCTGGCTACTCAGGAGGCTGAAGCAGGAGACTCGCTTGAGCTCAGGAGTTGGAGGTTGCTGTGAGCTGTGATGCCACAGCACTCTACCCAGGGGGACAGCTTGAGGCTTCTGTCTCCAAAAAAAAAAAAAAGAAAATGTCATCCAACAGTAGCAGAATATACATTCTACTCAAGTGCACACAGAACATTCTTCAGGATTGATTGTATGTTAGCCCACAAAACAAGTCTTAACAAAAATTGTATAAGTATCTTTTCTAACCAGAACAGTATAGACCTAGAAATCAATAACAAGAGGAAAACTGATACAAATTCACACATGACATGGCCAGCATCACCCTCACACCAACACAAAGCCAGACAAAGGAAATATAATACAGTGTCTCTGATGGACACAGATTAAAAATCCTCAACCAAATACTAACCAACTGAATTCTTTAGTATGTTAAGGGATTATACACCATGATCAAGTGGGGTTTATCCCTAGATCCCTGGGACACAAGGATTATTCAACACACATAATCAGTAAATATGATATGCCACATTAATAGAATGAAAAACAAAAATCCCATGACCATTTCAATAGACATTAAAAAAGCATTTGACAAAATGCAGTATCATTTCATGATAAAAACTCTCAACAGATTCCGTGAAGGCTATGTTAACCAGTTTGATGAAAATATTTCAAATTGTATATAAAACCAGCACATTGTGCCCCATGATTGCATTAATGTACACAGCCATGATTTAATTTTTTAAAAAAGGAAAGTACTTCATTGTGATGGAGCTGATACACAAGAAGCTCACACAGACCAACATACTCGACAGTGGAAAGTCTAAAGCTTTTCCTCTAAAACCAGAAAATAAACAAGGACTATTTATTGCACACTTTGCCATTTCCATTCAATGTAGTACTAGAAATCATAGCCAGGGCATTTAGGCAAAACAAAAAAATAAAAAGCATCCAAATTGGAAGGAAGTAGAATGTCCCTGCAGATGACAGTGTTCTATACACAGAAAACCTTAAAGACGCCAACCAAAAAAACCGTTAGAACTAATAAATGAATTCAGTAAAGTTTCAGGTTATAGAACCAACATACAAAAATTGTTTGCATTTCTATACACTAACAATGAACTATCTGAAAAAGAAATAAAACAATCTCGTATGTAATACCACCAAAAATAATACTTAGGAATAAATGTAATAAAGAAAATTAAAGATCTATTCAATAAAAACTAAAACATCTTGATAGAAGAAAATGAAAAAAGATATCCGTGTTCATAGATTAGAAAAATTACTTTGTTAAAATGTACAAATTACCCAGATTCAGTGTGATCTCTATCAGAATTCCAATGGAATTTTTCACACACACGAATGTACATAAAAGAATCCTAAAATTTATCTGAACTACAGCAATAGCCAAAGCAATCTTGAACAAGAAGAGCAAATTATTACACATTCTGATTTTAAATGTATTAAAAAGCTATCAAAATAGTACAGCTCTGGCATAAAAACAGACATAGAGACTAATGGGAAAAAGTAGAGACCTCAAAACAAATTCATATGTTCATGGTCAACTGATCTTTGATAAGGATGCCAAGAATACACAATGGAAAAAGAATAGTTTCTGATAAATGGTGTTAGAAAAGCAGATGCCCAGATGCAGTAGGATGCAATGGAACCCTTATCTCAGACCATGTACTAAAACCAACTCAAAATGTGTTAAAGACTTAAATGTAAGATCCCAAACCATAAAACTACTAGAGAAAGACATGTGGAAATAGCTTCTTGACATGATCTAGTCATATCCAGTTTTTTGGATATGACTCCAAAAGCACAAACAACAAAAGCAAAACTAGACAAGTGGGACTGTATCCAGCTAAACAGCATCTTCACAACAAAGGAAAAAATCAATAGAGAGAAGGGACCAATTACAGAAAGGGAGAAAGTATTTGTAGAACATACATTTAATAAGGAGCTAGTATCCAAAATCTATAAGGAATTCAAACAACTTAAAGCAAAGAAAAGCAAAACATGAATAAAACAGATAGCCTGATTTAAAAATGAGCAAGGGATCCAGATAGAATTTTTCAAAAGAAGATATACAAGTGGACAAGAAGTAGATGAAAAAATGCTCAGTGTCACCAATTGTCAGGGAGTCACAAATTACACCACAATAAAGTGTCACCTCAGCCTGTTACAGAAAAACAAAAGGCAAGTGTCAGTGAGGAGATGGGGAAAAGGGAACCCTTGCACACTGTTGGTGGGAATATAAATTGGCACAGCCATTATGGAAAACAGTGTAGAGGTTCCTCAAAAAATTAAAAACAGAACTACTATATGATTTAGCAATCCCATTTCTAAGTATATACACAAAGGAAATGGCATGAGTGTTTTGAAAAGATGCCTGCACTCCCATGTTTATTGCATTAGTCATAAAAGCCAAGATAAGGAAACAACCTAAGTGCCCACTGATGGATGAATGGATAAAAACATGACATGCACACTCACAGTGAGAGTGAGAGCAAGAGCGACAGAAAGGAAGAGAGGAACATCAGCCTTAAAAAGAAAGGAAGTCCCCATCATCTGTGACAATGTCCTAGAGGAAACTGCTAAATGACGAAATAAGCTAGACACAGAAAGGTAATACAGCACGATATCACCTATATTTGGAATCTAAAATAGTAACACTCAGGCTGGTTATGGTGGCTCACACCTGTAATTCTAACACTCTGGGAGGCTGAGACAGGAGGATCATTTGAGCTCAGGAGTTTGAGACCAACCTGAGCAAGAGCGAGACTCTGTCTCTACAAAAAATAGAAAAATTAGCTGGGAGCATGGTGGACATGCCTGTAGTCCCAGCTACTTGGGAGGCAGCAGTTTGAGGTTGCTGTGAGCTAAGCTGACCCCAGGGCATTCTAGCCCAGGCAGTAGTATGAAACTCTGTCTCAAAATAATGGTAATTTTTAAAAAGTCAAACTCACAGCAGAGACTAGAATGGTAGTTGCCAGAGTAGGAGATGGGATAAGTAGATAGATATTAGTCAAAGGAGACAAAGTTTCGATTACACAACATGAATAGGTTCTGGAGATATAAGGTACAACATGGTGATTACAGTTAATAATAAGTGTAGAATGTGTAAAATTTACAGATAGCAGATCTAAGTGTTCTTACCACACACACATGCACACAAGGTAACTCTGTGAAGCAATGAAAATGTGAATTAGCTTGATTATGTCCACATTTCAAAACATATCCTTCTACGAGGTATCTACTATGGGCCATATTATAATATCTTCCTTCCTTGCCTACTTAGGAGAGTTGTTTTGAGGATCCAATGAGCTTATTTAGGAGAAAGCATTGTATAAAACAAAACATATACAGTTAGTTATTATTTTATTTTCCTGCATTTCTCTCTCCCTCTCTGAAACAGAAAAATCTTCTGCCCTGCAAGACCTGGCCCTGAGGTCTTCCTCCTACCTCCTCTGCATTCTCATGGCACGCCCTCTGTGAGGCTAAACAGGTGCCCTCACTGCCCGCAGGCCAGGAGTGGGCCAGGGCTGGTGTCTAGCACAGTGCCCAGCACACAGTAGGTGAACAAAGAGAAGGCTGGCTACTGGGCAGGCATGAAGGCTAAAGGGGAAGAAGACGAGGCCTGAGAAAACAGGATGAGGAAGTCATGCGTTCCCTCTCCAGGTGAGGGTTTGTCTGAGCCTGGCACTGCTGGCACCTTCCACTGCTGACCTCCCCCCATGTGACAGTCCACTTAAAAACACAGCAACAGCCACAGCAGACATGAATCTGGGCTGCAAACTGTGACTGAGTTTGGGCTTCTCTTCTCCAATAGCTTCTTCCCTGGGACTCACTGAGACAGTTGGTGTTGCTTTTATGTTTGGGCCCAGCAGTCCCTGCTCCAAGGCCCAGAGCAATGACAGTGGTGATTCGCTGGTCTTTTCAGGACCATTGAGAGCTCTGTGCCCCAGGGCTGGCTTTATCTACTGAGAACTGGAAGACTACAGGCCTGGGTTTGCAGCAGCCCTCCCAAGAATGGGAGAAGGGTTAGAAGGGAAAAGGGCTAGATTTTATGGATCTCACTGGCCTATTCCCTGAGCCAAGGGTGGAGTAGGGTGGAGAGAGAACAGACACTCCACACTTTGCTGAGCCCAGATGGTGGGTTCGTGAGAACCGTTTAATTGTCCACATAGAGAGGACATCTCTCTTTGGCAAAGGATGCAGTCTAATCAGAAGCAGCCCCCAGCCTCTCTTCCCTTCTCTCTCCTTCTGTAAATCCAGCTTGATGGGTACAAGGAGAGGTTCCAGAACTTTGATCCCTATCCACACTGCCTACCCTCCAGTATGGGACATTCAGAAACAACTCAGGGGAATTTTTGGCCAGAGACTCAAGAGAGATGTTCCCATGTAAGCCCACCTTAGCCAAGACCTCCTCATGAACTCGCTAGCCCAGCCCTCCTGACAGCCAGCCAAAAATTCTTTATTTCTTTGTGCCAAAAAGCTTCATGCTGGGGATGCTCCCAAAAAAGCAAGAGGGAATAGAGGTATCTTGGGGTTTGGGAGGTCAACATATTGGGGCGCCAATGAAATATTTTAGGATCTTACCATTTCATAGAGCTGCATGACCTCAGGACAGTGAAAAAAACCCCGAGACTTAGTTTTTTCCTCCACAAAATGAAGTTAATACCTACTGACAGAACATTATGCAACAACGTAACCGGGTAATTTTTCAGGGCTCAACAAGTGGTAGTTTTTTTCTTTCCCAAGCTGATGAGATGCTCAGACCCAATATTAAGCTCAACCTTATACTCCTCTGCCCAAAGCTGTGTTTTTTAATATATAAATTTTCTACCACTTCTTTTACTACCTAGTTCTTGGGGGCAGGGGGTTGACTGTGTCAATTCCATTAGTCTTATTGTTCCTATGATGTTTATTGTAAAGTCTTTAAAATTCATTCTGCATTACCTTCTGGGCATAAAACTATAGTGTATGTATAATGTCTTTGCAAAATATGTAATAAATGCGAGCACCATGCATACGCCCACACACACACATAGTGTGTCTGTGAAGTTTAACTGGGATGGTTGATTGCAAGGACAGGTTGAAGCTACTCTGGATTTTGGAACACCAGATGAGCTTCTGAAACATGTTCCATGTAAATTGTCACCTTGAATAGAGACTCATATTTGGATGCACTTTTTAAAAAACATTCAGCAACCAACAGGTGTTTTCAGAAGCCTCTAGCCCTGTCCCTGGGACTCAGCTGTTAATCTCCTTTACCTGTGGCCGTGGGACTGCCCGGTTATAGCCTGTTCCTTGGTTATAGCCTCCTCTCCTCCTCTCTTGCCATGGCTGCTGGCCAATACCCGGAGACTCTCCCCATCCCCAAATGTTATTAGCCACGTTTGCCCATTGCCGAGGGGCAGGTTTGAAGGCAGGACCAGGAGGGGAGCAGAGGGGAAGAATATACATCCTCTTCTTTTGTCTCTGGCTCGGCCACTTACTCTCACCTTCCCTCTTTTCTAAGTGTTCTCACCCCTCCAAGGGTTAGAATGGGGATGGGAAGCACCCTCCAGAAGCAATCACCAAATTGAGTCTCATGCGACCTTCCACATCAGCTTTCGGGAGTCAGCGTGTGGCTGGGGACAGACAGATCATACCAGACCCAGAATCACACAAGCTAGGTCCTGTTCTAGCCCCAGCCTCACAGCTGTGTGCTACCGTGAAGACAAACGACCCTGGGCTTCCCGGGAAACGCGGGAGAGGGACGGTGCCACTAGGTGGCAGCACTCAGAAGGACACAGGCTCTGAATTGCGTGGCCTCAGGCTGAACCTGGGCATCTCTTTGCTCACTCAGCTGGTCCACACACGTTCACGGAGTACCAGTGTTTGGTCTCCTCTCAGGCCCTTCCCTCCCTGCCTCTGCTACGGCCGAGGAAGGGTGCACACCCTTGTCCTCCCTCTCCTGGCTCACCCCACACAACCTGCAGGACTCAGCTCAAACGGGTCTCTGCATGCTTTCCCTGACAAATCCTCCCTCCCCCATTTCTCAGACAACCCTTGTCACCTTTGTCTCCCTGACCTCCTCAGTCCACACCCTGATGGGGACTCTAACCACCCCAGTGAGCCATCATTCCCCTGTCTGTGTCCCTGGGAGGTCCTGGAGCACCAGACCACATTTTCTTCATCTCTGCTTCCCCAAGATGGTGGGCACAATGCCTGCTGCTATTTGTTTTTTCAGATGCATTAATTTCTGAAAAGAGTTTGAGAAGACCAAATTAACCCTTTTATTAAATGACTTTGGGGGGGAGTAATTGTTGGTATTAGATGTCATGCCTTTTCTGATTTTGACTGGCAAACATTACTTTGATGAGGTTTTAAGTGAATCTTAGCAGTGGGACTCTTGGCTCAGACAAAAACCAATGACAACTTAAATACACAAAATGAATGGAAGTAGAGCTACTCCAGGTGAAGCTGGGGGCGGGGGCTGGGCCCTCCTGCCTTCACCCCTTCCTTGGTCAGGGAACACACTTCCTTAGAACCCAAAGGATCTATAAACATAATGTTTAAAATGTTGCCTTGGTCGTTGACATCAGTTCCTCTTCTATTTATTTGATTCCCAGAAAGGTGAGTGACTGCAAGGGACTGAGTTTCTTGAGGCAGAAACTGTGTTCCCATCACTAGGCAGCCAGCGTACCGCCTGCACTCTCTGGGGTTTGATTCACTGAGTTGAGTTGGTTAGGATTGAAATGACAGTTTGAAGCCAAATATTGCTTCAGAAGTTGGAGAGAAGCATCCTTTCCTGGCTTTCGCCCAAGGGAGATGTGGGAAAGTGACTAAGGAGAGGGCTGCCCTGACAACCACCTTTATCCCCAAGGACCCCCGTGTGAGTCACTGTGTTCTCTGAATCAGAAGGGGCTGTTAGTGGCCCAGTGGCCGACAGCCCTGCATCAGAACTAGATGATTTGATCCATGATGTCACTTCCATTTCTCTGCGTATCCCAGCGGCTTAGTGAAGATCAGTGTTTTTCAAACATTTTTATCTCACTGCACACTTGAACCTATAATTCAACTTTTGCAGCACACTTAAATTATGCTGATTTTAAAAAAGAGTTAAAAAAACATATTTACAGTGCTTTGAACTTCTTTCAAAAATAATTTAATTAATAATCGTCAAAAATTTCCACAGCACACCTGAGATCTTCTCATATCACACTGGCTGAAAATGACTGTCTTACAGCCATACAAACACTGAAAGATCAATAAGTCACCGTGACATTGAAGAACCCTAGAGCTAGAAGCGCCATTGGATTCAGCTAGGCTGGGCAAAGGATGAGTCTTCCTCCAGCATCCCTGACAGGGAGCTCATGTCTGAGGGGTAGTGTGGCTGCTCCCAGAGAGGGCTCCCTTCTATCCAACCCTTGTCTTCAACCTCTCCCTCTCTGGTGGCTCTTCTTTCTTCATATAAATGTGCTCAGGTCTCTAAATGTCCTTTAACAAAAATCTCTCCTTCAAACTGACCTCTCCTTACATCTGCCCTGTCCTTCCCCACCAACGCTCTTGAGAGGGCAGCCTGTGCTCTGTTCCCTGTCGTTCCTCCCCACTCTGAGCCCACTGCAGGCTGGCTCGTATCCTCCCAAGCTCTTGACTGTATCAAAGCTGCCTCTGTATTGCACAGTCCAGAGCTTAGATACGGTTGGCTTCTTGTTTGAAACCCTGATCTTTCTTGATTTTTCATGACAATTCTCTACAGTATTAGTTTGCTGCTTCCTGCTTAGATCTTCAGCCCACCCTCTATCTCCTTTCCATTTCACCCCGCCCACTCTCCCTGGGCCCTCTCTCTCCTCTTTGTCTTCAATTATTAATGTTATCCTTTATGTCATTGTTAGCGTCAGGCCCTTTTGCTTGTCCCTTGTATCCAGCCGATAGCAAAACCATGTCAACTTTGATCACCCAAACCCGCTGTCTTTTCCCCATCTTCTTGTGCTCCCTGGTTTGTGCCTCATCTCTGGTAGATTCCTGCCAAGCCATCGCCACTGGTCTCTCTGCTTGGTTATGATCCTATAAAATTTACTCCCCACACAATGCCACAGATCTGAGATATAAATCTGACCATACCACTCCTCTGATTCAGACTCCTCCACAGTGTAACACCCACACTCATGAGGCTCTTCTCATACAAGGCCCCCCAACATGCGTCCCCCTCCCTATCTCTACAGCCTCCTGCTTCTTCATTCCTTAATTCAGATTCAGTTTTAGAGAAATGTTAAATTGTCTCAAGCTTCTACTATGATACATTTCAGACATTCTATTTATTCAGAATGGAACCTCCTCCTTATCTGGTAACTTCCATGTACTCTTCACAAGTCAGCTCAGCACTCACCTCCTCTGGAGTTTCCTCTGCCCCTCCCCATCTGGTTGGTGCCTCTCATGGGTCTTCCATAGCAACCTGAGCACACGTTTGTCTTAACAGTAATGAAATACATTGAAATCGCATACTTGCAGGCATCCCTTAAACCATACTCTGTAAGCTCAAGGGCCTTTTCATAAAAATTTCTGTTTCCCATGTATATAGCATTCAACTTGGATATTAAGTATCCAGTAACACCTGGAGTAAATTAATATGACCAGTGACACCCCTATTATTTTTTCTTTTTGTGTCTAATTTGTGATTGTAGAGTATCATTTTGAAGATCCCCAGTATTGTCTGATATGCACAGCATTTCTCTCTCTTGTGATTATTATAACTCAGGAGATAACATAGCCATTATCTCTCAAATTTCCTTCCATTTTTTATGGTACCACCCTGTTCCTCTTTGAAGGTGAAAATGAAATTCCATGTATTCTTAACTTTACGAATACATTTACATGGCCAGGCCCAGGGGCTCACATTTGTAATTCCAGCACTCTGGGAGGCTGAGGCAGGCGCATTGCTTGAGCTCAGAGCTCAGGAGTTCGAGACCAGCCTGAGCAAGAGTGAGACCCTGTCTCTACTAAAAATAGAAAAATAAACTGGGTATTGTGGCAGGTGCCTGTAGTCCCAGCTACTCAAGAGGCTGAGGCAGGAGGATCATTTGAGCTCAGGAGTTTGAGGTTGCTGTGAGCTAGGCTGAGGCCACAGCATCTAGTTCAGGCAACAAATTTTGAGACTCTGTCTCAAAAAACAAATAAAACAAAAAATTAAAGCCCCCAAAACCAATATATTCACATTCAACGTAATAAAAATGCCAGGAAAACAGGTTGAAAATGTATCAGCTACTCTCCTTTTAGCAGAATGGGATACCCAGTAAAGAGTTTGAAGCACATACCTCCCAGTTTTATCTGATGTCTTAGCTTCCATATGTCGGTTACGGCCCACTTTCTAGCTAGGCAGTATGGAGAATATCCCCACAATACCACCTCTGTTTCTCCTCCCTTTATTACCAAATAAGTGCTCCATCCTTGTGTCAGTCGCCTCTTAACACAAGGCAAGAACTGCCTCGGGGAGTGACGTCTTTGTAGCCACACGACCTGCCCCATGCTCTACATTTTTCTACATGGAGGACTGGTAACTAACAAAGAAACTTTAGAGGTCAACCGCTTCATTTCACTAATGAGCAAATGTAGACCCACAGCAATAAAATGATTTGCTTAATATGAGGAATATGAACAGCTAATATTTACTGTGTGCTTTCTATGTGACACGCTTTACACATATTACCTCATTTAATCTGCATGACAACCCTATGGGGGAAGTATTAGCGTTCCTACTTCACAGATGAGGAAAATGAAGCTGGGAGAAATTCGTTAATGTGCCCAGAGTCACACATCAAGTGAGGAGTAAATCCAGGATTCCTGCTAAGGCAGTTTAATTCAAGAGCCATTTCCTTTCACCACCAAGCTGTGCTGCCTAATACCACAAGGATACTTATTTTCTCATTGATTTGAAGTATATTTTGTCTTCCTTTCTGATTGCTCTTTATTTGGCAATAGCTAGAGACCGCTGGCCAAATGCTTAATGGGCCTAATGGTTCATAAACAAACTCAATGTACAAGGGGGAATCTATTTTAGATGTTAAGAATTTTATGTAATTCGGATTATCTGTACTGTGAGCGTGGCTTTTTGTATATTGACCTTCTTAGAATAAGAGCCACCTGTTTAAGAAGGAGTCATATGGAAGATAGGAAGCACTATTTGTAATTAAGTGGAAAATTCCCCATGGCTGTGAAGTTAAATTAAAAAAGGACTGATTAAGGAAAGTAAAGAGAGTACTATTAGTCCTTTTAGTCAAACTCTTTGTTTGCCCAAGCCAAACAGTTGCCATTTCTGAAACAAAAGTCAAACACCTGTTGCTTCAGAAAGGAAAATTTTAGACCTGGCTTTTTAGAGCTATTGCTGATAAGGGCTGACCATGAAAAGCTTCCAAAATTTGACATCTGGACCCAAAAGTTTACCTTCCCCTCTGCTTATTTATTTGTCCATGTAACTCCAGTCCAGGACTCACTCTCCTCCTCATTTCTGAAAGGGGCACTGATTTGTGTTTGGCTGCTCTAGACAAATAGCGAGCCTCCCCTGAGCCTGGTGAACCCTGGTCTCTAGGGGGATAAGGAAGGGAAGAGGGTCCTCTTGTCTATCCTCTCCCATTATCTGTCCAAGGGCCTTGACACTAGGATTCTGTGGCCGCTCCTCTGTCCCTACCAGGCAGTGATGACTTAGAGAAAAAATATTTGAATAAACCAATTCCTGTCCAACCTCAGCCCAGGTTCTGGTGCCCAGCCGCATCTATCTTTCTAAAGGGTCACAATGATCGTGTCCTCATGCCATGCAGTACGGGCATTGGGTCCATATTCCTCTGTGCCTTGAGAGCAAACCTTCTGACATACAAACCTGACTTTATCACTCTCTTGCCCATAGGTGGCGCTCCATCACCTGTAGCTCTTCTAACTCCAGTAGATTTTGATTCCTGGAGGCAGGAGCTGGATAAGGAATCTGTATTTTTAACAATCGTCCTAGGTGACCAGTAGTCCTGGCTTACCTGAAGTTGAGGGGTTTTTCATGACTTGGGACTTTCAGTGCTAAAACTGGAGAAATCCTGAGCAAACCAGATGAGTTGGCTACCCTATGTCTGGGTGATAGTGATTTACAGCCAGGTCTACAGACTACAACCCAGGAGCCCGTCCAGCTCACCCCCCTGTTTTTGTAAATAAAGTTTCATTAGAACATAGCCGTGCTCATTGATTTATGTATTGGCTGCTGTTGTTTGTACTGTAGTAACAGAGTGAGTAGTTACTTAGAGACCATATGACTCAAGAACTCTAAAATAAGTATTATTCGTGCCTTCTCAGAAAACATTTGCTGACTCCTTACAAAATCCACAGTCCAATCCTTTCTTTGTGCGCTGGCTGCCCTCCTCTCTAGCCTAGTCTCTACTTTCTTCTTCCTCACTCTGATAACTCAGGACACGTTGATCACACATCCTCCCTTTTACCTCTTTATTATATGAATAATAAATAGCTCTCGCTACCTGGAATGCCCTCCTCCCCACCCGCTCGACTAATTCCACTTGGTGCGACAGGACACGCAGCTCAGGCAACCCTTCTCCAGGAAGTCTTCCTTGACTCTGCCCCCAGTCCCCAGCCAGCTTCACATGCCAAGAAGCTTCCCCTGTGCACGGCTACCACTGCACTCCCCACACTGTGCCAGAACCGCTGGTTAATTTCAAGATCCTTCAGGGAGAATGCTGTAGCACACTCGTCTTCCCACCTCCTTTCCCTAGTTTGAGGCTAGCATGAAAGAAACCCAGGAAACATTTGTTGAATCACGCATCCATAAAAGAGGGATAAGAATTTCCCCAGGACTCTTATCTAGTGTCTTAACTGGAAATTTAGATTATGGCTTCTGACCAGAACTCATACCCTTTTCACTTCTAGAAGAGGCACTGGTTTGGGTGTGACTGCTGTAGGCATCCTTGGGGTGGGGGTGGGGGAACGTGAATAATACAGTGTTCTCTCCAGTGTTGAAATACATGGTAGGCATTGACCAGGAGAGACAGAATTTTGGTGGTTGTTGTTGTCATCGTTGTGAGACAGGGTTTTTCTCTCTCACCCTGGCTAGAGCACAGTGGTTTCATCATAGCTCACTGCTACCTCAAACTCTTGGACCCGAGCAATCCTCCTAAGTAGCTGGGACTACAGACGTGTGCCACCACACCTGGCTAATTTGTGTAGATACAGGAACTCGCTCTTGTGTAGAGACAGAAAGGCTCTCTCGCTCTTGCTCAGGGTGGTTTCGAATTCCTGACCTCAAACAATCCTCCCACCTTGACCTTCCAGAATGCTGGGATTACAGATGTGAGCCACAGCTCTCAAATGAGAGATGGGGTTTTGTGAGCATATTTTTCTGAGTCACAAAAAAAGTTGGAACAAATCTGGGGGTTGGGTGAATTTTTTTTTTCTGAGAATAATTTTTGTTTTCTTAGAAAACTCAAAGGGAAATATGGGAATTCCCTTTTCTTTCTTGTATTTTATCCAGTTTTTTCTCTAGACCTACTTGTCTCCAAATATGCCAAATGTTATAATTTTTTGAGCAAACTGAGTCATAATGTGTTTTATGGCTCTAAATTAATAAAATGGCTTTAGACCAGCAATAGCATCCAAACAGAACTTGAAGATATACTCATTTTTCAAAAAGTTTGTTTTTTCTTAAAAGGGTCTTTTTTAATTTTTTGTCTTTTGCTTTTAAATTTTGAGAAACATTACTTCTCCTAATGAATGATTCTACTCCCAGAATTAGGAAAAGAATCCCAAGTACAGTCAGGTTAGAGTGCTAGATCCCTGTTTTCTATGATTTTTCAAGGGTAACCAAGGTGCCTCATTGAGTACCAGCTTGGCCAGGAGGGAGAGAGAAGGTAGATCTCCTCAGGGGACCAGCCCTGAGCAAGAACCACCAGTTTATTGTACAGATTTAGCTGGTAGCACCAAAGGAGGGATTCCAGCTAGAGGTGGAGGTCTTGATTTCAATCTCCTATGAGAGGAAGGTTTGGCAAGAGTTGACAATTGGTTACTGTTCAGGCTGCTGACTTTGGCCTCTGGGACCTTTTGTTCCTATGGCTCCCGTGTGACAGAGCTATTCTCCCTCTCCATAAGGCCCAAACATGTGGTGAAGAGAAAGCCTACAATGGAAACATCACAGTGCTGGAGTCCTGGCCTGGACACTTCCCAGAGGTCGGATCCAGGGCAAATTGTTTCTCTGACCCTCCTTCTATAATGGGTACAATAAATAATTTATACAAAAATTAAAGATGAAGTGAGATCACATAAAGAAAAGTTTTTTAAAGTTATTTTGTTACGTTCCTGGCACATATTAGATTCCCTAGGACAGTCTACAGATGGAGGATGCACAGTTTTAAGCAGATAGATGGAGACAGAGTCTGGGTGGGAAGCTCTGCCTTGCTCTAGAGCAGTGGTTCTCACCCTGTGGGTTGTGACCCCTTTGGGGGTTGAACGACCCTTTCATAGGGGTTGTCTAAGACCATCCTGCATATCAGATATTTACCTTATGATTCATAACAGTAGCAAAATTACAGTTAGGAAGTAGCAAAGAAAATAATTTTATGGTTGGGGGTCACCACAACATGAGGAACTGTGTTAAAGGGTTGCAGCATTAAGAAGGTTGAGAACCACTGCTCTAGAGGGCATTAACCTACTGAAGGTCAAGGATGCTGGACTCGGCCCTGCGCTGTCTTCCCAGACTCCTCTTTGCCCAGAACCAGGCCTCTTGGACAGTGGCTTTTCAGACCCAGAGGGAAATCAGGAATTAAGCAGACTCTGAGGACCACTGGTCAGCCCTGAATCTACACCAACTAGAGGTGTTTTTCCTTGGGACCCTCTCCTCAGTCATCAGTTCTCTTCTGCATTTTATGTTCCCAGGAGGATCTCATCTGACCTCAAGGCTTCCAGCACTCTCTCTAATCTAAGGCTTTCCAAATCAGATTTCCAACTCCATCTTCTCTGCTCTGGTGGATACAGACTCTCACAGAAAACTCCACTGTCTATGCCACTAGCACCCCAAACTCACATCCACAACTTAACTCATGTTCTCCCTCTCCCACACAGTCTCGTCTTCATATGTTCTCAGCTCAAGTCAATGATTTCCCCCTCCACCCCCATGGTGAAGTCATGAATGTGGAGTCAGTTTAAGCCTCCTCCCTTTCCAGCCCCCCCCCTTCATATCCAGTCAGCCACAAACTCATTAATTTAACAAGTATATATTGAATACTTGCTATTGGTAACACACTACACTGGGTGCTGGATAAAAAGTAACGAACAAAATAGACATGGTCTGAATAACCTACAGGAAGGCAGGCATTAAATGAATAAATATGCAAATGAAGATATACTTAGAAATCCTGTTAAGTGTTATGGGGGAAAAGCATAACATGTTTTAAGGACTATGACAAGAAAACCTCATTTAAATTGGTTGGTCAAGGAATATATGTTGTTCAGGAAATCTTTCTATTACAAATAACATAAGTCCAATCTAACCAAGCTTAAGTAAAAAGGAGGAATTTATTGACATGATACTGATAAAGCTTGTAGAAGGAAGGAAGTGGTGATAATCCAGGCTTTGAGAAGACCTTCAGAGTAGATGGTGAGAGGCAGAGACCAACACCGTATGAGACATCTCTCTGCCTTTTTTCTCTTCCTCTTTCTCTAAGTTGGACTCATTCTCTCCTACTCCAGACAGTCTTTCTCCACATGTGACATACACAGGATTTACAACTGAGTAGCTCTCTGGATAAGGGCAAAAGTTTCTTACCACTTCCTCACAGGCAAATCTGGGGAGAGGACTTAGATGCTATGAGAATGGGATACTGTGAAGCTGGCCTAGCCTGAGCCAGTGCCCAGCCCTCAAGCCAGAAAAAGGGGTGACTTAAAGAAAGAAGGGTAAGGTAAGGTGGGGGATGGCAGAAGACTTCCTTGAAGAAGTGACATTTAAAATGACATAGAGGTAATGACATGCATACCTGAAATGGGCATATTGTGTTGTATATAAATTATATCTTAATAAAGTTGATTTTTAAAAATAAAAACAAATAAATAAAGTGACAAATAAATAATGAGGCCGAAAAGATAAATAGGATTTATCCTGGTAATAAGTGGAGAAAGAGCATTCTGAATGGAAAAAACATCATTCATGGATTCATTTACATGCCTTGACCCTAGGTGTTATAAATAAGAACAAGAAAGATACAGGCGCTGCCCTCTCATAGTTTATAAATTCAAAGATCTCAGGCAGGAAAAACTGAGCCTCTCAGAGGGCTACAAGAAGATCTGAGTGGTAGAGAAGACAAACTGAGGATAGAGGGGGAGGCAGGCACTATAGCATGCAGGCCATGCTGTGGTTTGAGACTTTACTTCCCTGTGATCCCAGAAGGGTCTTGTAATTAGGAGCACTGTGATCTGGTTTATATTTCTAAACTACCACTTTAATGGCTTTTTCAAAGGGATAGTAAGGAAACAAAAGTTGAAGGACACTGGTGAGAAAGCTCTTGCCATAGAGCATGCAAGAAAGAATGGTAATTTAAACTAAAAAGACATATCTTAGGGTTTGAATAAATACTTTGTAATAGATTGGATGTGGAAGATGAAAGAGAAAAAGGAGATAAGATGATTCCCAGATTTATGGTTTGAGTAACTGTGGTGATAGAAGGTTTCATTTACTGCGATGGGGAGACTACAGGAGTATTACATTTGAAGAGGGAAAATGAGGAGTTTAATCTTGAACATGTTAAGTTTAAGATGTCTACAGGACAGCTAAGCAAAATGTCAAGTTGGCAGGGGTGTGTGTTATCAAAAAGATATAACACGAAAGTTTTCAGATGTGCAAAAATCAAGAAATTTAAAGTCTGCATGGACGGAAACAAAGGAAGCCCTTCCAGTAACACTGATAAGCTGAGCAAGAAGAAACTTGCATGGGTGAATCAGAAAGGATGCTGTTGACTGTGTTTCTTGCAAGGGAAATGATGGAGTATAACATAGTCTATCTCTAAACTTCGATACTGACCTACATTATGGAATCAATAATTTCATTTATGAAGAGTATAGAGTAAATGAAGAGACCCAGGCCTGGGGAACTTCAACATTTAGAGGACAGACCAGTATTAGTGAAATAATACCTGAGGAGCAATCAGAGACAATAAGAAAGAATGTGGTGTTGTGGGAAGCCAAAAGAGGAGAAAGTTTTAAGAGTACAGATGATCGGCTCGGCGCCTGTGGCTCAATCAGCTAAGGCGCCAGCCACGTACACCTAAGGTGGCGGGTTCGAATCCCCAGCCCGGACCCGCCAAACGACAATGATGGCTGCAACCAAAAAATAGCCAGGCGTTGTGGCCGGCACCTGTGGTCCCAGCTACTTGGGAGGCTGAGGCAGGAGACTCACTTGAGCCCAGGAGTTAGAGGTTGCTATGAGCTGTGATGCCATGGCACTCTACCCAGGGGGATAGCTTGAGGTTCCGTCTCAAAAAAAAAAAAAAAAGAGTACAGATGATCAATGATGCCAAATGCAACTGAGGTCAAACAAAATTATCATTTTAAAATGTCCATTGAATTTACCAGCTTAGAGGTGACTAACAGCCTTAGCAAGAGCAATTTGAGGGGAGTGAGATGTGGAGGTTGTAGAGAATGAATGGGAACTCTTTAAAATCAGAAACCAGGCAGTGCCTATGGCTCAAAGGAGTAGGGCCTTGGACAAAATCTGCAAAAAAAAAAAAAAATTAGAAATTACTAATAGAAATTAGAAATAGCAATAGAAAAAGATTACTGCTATTACTGCATCAAATTACTGTTGTATTGGAGGCCGTAATCAGTAAAACAATGCATGAAAAATAAATTAAAAGTATAAGAATTTTAAAGGAAAAAACAAATTGGTCATTAATTGCAGATGATATGGTGTCTGCATGTATAACTGAAAAGTAATTTACTAATTACCAGGGTGAGAAAATTTAGCAAGGTGGCTTGATATAAGAAGAATATACA
The DNA here is from genome assembly GCA_963574575.1 of Galagoides demidoff. NCBI lineage: Eukaryota > Metazoa > Chordata > Mammalia > Primates > Galagidae > Galagoides > Galagoides demidoff. Next base: position 48,288 of record CAUYQV010170104.1, read on the forward strand.
AATGCCTATTGCATTTTTCTACTCAATCCAAATAGAAATAATAATTCTTTAAAAGTTAATATCTATAGGCAACCACAACAACCAAAAATAGAGAGTACCTAAACATGTGTGAGATCTTTGTGGGGAAAAAACCCCATAAAAGTTTACTAAAGACAATGAAGAGACTACAAATGAGTGAAAGATATACCACATCAATAATGAAAAACTCAATATCAGAGAGATGTCAGTCTCCCTAAGGCATACTTTCTGTATCTTATAAGGAGATTAGAACGTAAAATAAAATGGATGCAGATACAGGTATATATATATATTTATATATTCAGATAATATATATTCATTAAAATTCCATATGATCACAACCATCTTCTTTTTTACAGGCCATTTCCTCTGTCTAGAATTTTCTTTCACCTTGTCTATTTGGAAAACTTCTTTTCATTCTTCTAGATCTTGCGCAGACCTGCTCTCCCATACTTTTCTAAGCCTATACAAACAGAATCACTCATTCTTTCTAATGGGCTGTCTCTGATCTTAAGCTTACTTCTATTATTGCTTGGACCACAGTGCATTCTAAATAAGTGTTTATGTGTCTGCCTGAAGCTAGACTTTCACCAGTAGTAAGTTTATGTTATGGGAAATAATCAGAAAATAAGGTCAGTTATGGAATTTCCAAAAGGCCTGAGTAAATTCTCAATGTCTTTTGAATAATAGAGCACTCGATCTTAGCCCAGGCCCGAGCAGATCTTATATGCTCTGCCTGTTTTCCCCACCATCCTGATCTTGCCCCTGGGAGCTTCTGGATATAGCCTGAGAATCTGAGTGTCTGAATGTTGGAAGTCCAAGTGTAGAAACATCCTGGGGCTGGGGTGTGGGGTGGAAGCCACAGGATAGCCTGCTACACAGCCTCTGAAATGTGCTTCAGTGCCTCTTTTATACTAAACAGACCATACAGAGAATGACAATTATCTTCCCCAAAGGCTCTGTGACCTCCACAGAGGATTCCTACCCAAAAAGAGTAACCCATCACTGTTTACAGAGTGAAGGAAATATTGGTCTGGCAGAAAACTCAGAACTAGAGTCCCAAGAACTGCCGTCAAGTCAGAATAAGTCAGAAATGCAGGGAAAAAAACCCTGAGATAGCAGTATTAAGCAGGGAATATGATTTATTTGACCAAAAAAAAAAAAAAACCCCATCAATTTCTGGCTAGGGTTTTCAGCAAATCCGTGAATTTTTATCAAGGCAAAGAAACTCACATATTCTCTTGAGTTTTTGTAGTATAAATTCCGTATTTTAACAATCCTGACTTCCACATTTGAGGGCAATTTAAAATCTCCTTGAGACAGAAAAGACAGAAACATAATTTACAAAATTATTCATTTACACCAAGCTTGACACATAATAGGCCCCACTAAGAACAAATTATTAGATGAATGAGCAAAACAGAGGGGGGGTGTGTGTGTGTATTACAGTTAAAAACCTCATGTTTAAATGAAAGGGTTCTCCCCGTCATTCCCAATAGCATTTGCTGGCATCATATTCTTAAATGTATAAAGAAAATTTAAGAATTTTGCTTGAAATAATCCTAATTAGGTTCTCTCTGCTTTGGTTCCAAGGGCAGGGTCACAATTTATGACATGATGCTGAGCAGAACTTCTCTCCAGGGGAATAAAATGATTTGTGTTTTTAAAAGCAAATATTCTCTGAGCATCTACATGTGCCAGGTTATTGTTCAAGGCATTGAAGGTGAGCCCTTCAAAGGGACCTACAATCTGTCGTAGAAATAAATGTGTACAAAAATACAACCAGTAAGGGATAGAGAGGGAACTAGGAATCTTGAAGGAAAGTTGAGCTTATAACTCCTGATCCTGGGTTTTAAAAGTGGCCCCTATCTTTAGAAATATTGAAAAGGGGTCTAAGTGGAAAGAAAAGAACAGAGCAGATGGAGAGGCCATAGTTTTTTGTTGTTTTTTTTTTTTTCCATAGTAGTGCTTTTTGCTAAACTTTTATCAAATACATGGACATGGACAAAATGGTAAGGAGAAGTTCATAATGAAAGGTGGCATACTTCTCACCTCTACTGACCCTTCCTAGGAGCAATCAATGTTAATGCTTCTAGCTGTTTATTCTAGATATATAATCTGCTTCTATCACTAATTCTTAATTTACTATTTGGAATAGCACCTATTGACTTTCTGCTTTCCTAGACGGAATTTAAGTCTCTAGCTTCATCTTTGCCAATCTAGGTCCTCCAACAGAGTTAAGTCACTATTTTAAGTGCCTTGATTAAATTTCTTAGATAAATATTCATGATTTTATTTCTCTTCACCATAGACAGTATTTTTCAATTCTCTACTGTAAAGAACTGAATTGTATTCTTCCCAAATCCATATGTTGAAACTTTAACCCCAATGTGATTGTATTTGAAGTTGAAACCCTTAAGAAGGTAATTAAGGTAAGTGAGGTCTTAAGGGTGAGAATCTAATTCAATAAGAGTTTCATCCATATAAGAATAGGAAGAGACACCAGGGACATGCATGCACAAGAGAATGGTCATATGAAGACATGGCAGGAAGATGGCCATCTCCAAGCCAAGGAGAGAGGCCTCAGGAGAAACCAAGCCTGTGGACACTTTGATCATGTCAGGTCCAGCCTCTGGAACTGTGGGAAATAGATTTCTGTTTTCTAAGTAACACAGAATGCAGTATTTTGTTAAAGCAGCCCTAAATTACTAATACACCCACTTTGTAAAATTAGGATCATTTATTTGCATTATAATAATGGTATTTTAATTTCCTTTTTACCTTTTTACCTTTCCATGATTGTCCCTTTTTCATTTGATTCTGACCCTGTCTGGTAGCTATGGTATGTTCTCAAATCACCATGAGAATAATAATTAGAGCTTAAAAATGTGCTCTTTTCTCCAGCTATTTTCTCTAGAAGCCTAGCTTTCTATTTGTTTATTTTCATGCCTCTCTTTTTGGAGGATTTTCTCAAATATCTAGAGACCCTTAAGTTCATCCACAAGAAACCATTATTAAAAGTAAATTTCCTTCTTGTTTTTTCTTTATTGTGTAATTTTATGTATAAAATTATATAAAACATTGATATGAACATTCTGGGTTCTAAAATTTTAAGTGTCCATGACACTTTCAAACTTAGACTCTAAGTCTTTCTCTTTGCCTTCATCCATAAAGAGTAAAGGTACAAAATGCTGATTGTATTGAGCCTGCCTAAAAATAAGTTAGTATAAGAAAACTACCAAACAGTATCTTTCATAAATATAGATGGAAAAATTCTTTAAAAAATTTAAGCAAATCAAATTCAACACTATATCAAAAAGACAATGCATCATGCCCAAGTAGGGTTTGTCCTAAGAATGCAAAGTCAGCTTATCATTGAAAAACCAATCAAAGTAACTGACCATATTATACAAATTAAAAAAAATTAAAACCATATGATCATTTCAACAGACATTTATAAAATCACTAGACAAAAATCAAAAACCATTCAGAATAAAAATTCTTAGTAATCTGGACATAAAGGAATGTATTAAACCCGATCAAGGGCATCTATAAAAAATATATATATAGTTCATATCATATTTCATGTAGAAAAACTGAATAGTTTTTTTTTTCCCTAAGATGATGAAAAAGACAAAGATGTCCATTCCTACCACTTCTATTCAGTATGATATTAGAGGTACTAGCCAGTGCAATAAGGCAAGAAAAAGAAATTTTTTAAAAGGCATATAGATTGGAGAAGAAGAAAAGCCAGATTCATTTACAGACAACATAATTGCTTATGTTGGAAATTAACTACATTAGAAGTCCTGAAAATCTACCAAAGTGCTACATAAATAATATGTTTAGCAAGGTTGTAGCATATAATGTCAATATATAAAAATTGATTGCATTTCTATGTATTAGAAAAAAATAATTGAAAATGGAAATTAAAAATAATAGAATTTATAGTAGCATAAAATATGAAATGCTTAAAGATAAGTTTAAAAATATATGCACTCTGAAAACTGCAAAACGTTGAAAGGAGAAATTAAAGAAGATCTAAACAAATAGAGAGATACAGCAGGCTCTTGGATTGAAAGATTCAATATTGTTAAGATGTCTTTTTTCCCCAAATTAATCCATAGGTTTAACATAACCCCAAATGAAGTGTCATTGGTATTTTTTGTGAAAATTAACAAGCTAATCATAAAATTTGCTTGATGATACCAAATAGCTCAAATAACCAAAATGATTTTGAGAAGATGAGGACAAAGTTGGAAGGCCTATGTTTCTGAATTCAATTTATTATAAAGCTGCAGTCATCCAGATAGTGTGGTGTTGACTTCAAGATATCCAGATATATCAACAGAATACCATGTGGAAAACAGAAATAAATCCAAATATAGATTAACTAACTTTCAACAAAAAGGCAAAGGCAATTCAGTAGATAAAGTATATATTCTCAAAAAAATGGTGCTGAAACAAGAACTTCAATCCATACATCACCCCATATTCAGAATTAATCCAAAAATTAACTCTAAATCTAAAGATACAAATCAAAAATATCTAAATGGCATAAATTTAAGTAATCCAAAAGATCTAAAGCTAAACCAAAAACTATGACTCTCCCAGAAGAAAGCACAGGAGAAAATCTTTGTGACATTGTGTTAGACCCAGATTTCTAGAACACCAAAGCAAGTATAAGTGGTAAACTGACTTGGTCAAACTGAAAGTTCTGCTCTTTAAATGACACTCATAAAAGAATAAAAAAGCAGGTGGGTTGCTTCAATGCCTATAATCCCAGCACTTTGGGAGGCCAAGGTGGAAGGATCACTTGAGGCTAGGAGTTTGAGACAAGGCTGGGTAACATAGCGAGACATCATCTCTATAGAAAATTTTATAAGTAACCACAGAGGTGGCCTGTGCTTATAGTCCCCACTTGGGAAGCTGAGGAGGTTAGCTTGATCCCAGGAGTTCCAGGCTATAGTGAGCTATGGTTGTGCCACTGTACTCCAGCCTAGGCAACAGAGTGAAATCCTTTCTCTAAAAAATGAATAAATAAGAGAATTAAAACATAAGCCACAGACTGGGAGAAAATATTTAGAAATCATGTATCTGATAAAGGACTTGTATCTTGATGTATAAGAACTCTAAAACTCAGTAACAGGAAAACAACCTAATTTTTATAAAATGGGCAAAAGGTTTGAACAGACACTTTACCAAAAAGGATATATATATGTATGAATGAATATATATTCATGTATGTATGTATACACTTGTGAAAAAGAAGCTCAATAAACATATAACAAGATATTAGCAGCACTAATTATGGGAGAAAAATAAATTAAAACCACGGAGATACCACTATGTGCCTTTTAGAATGTCGCAAATTAAAAAGACTGAACATACCGTGTGTTGCTGAGGACGTGGAAGAACTGGAACTCTCAGACATGGCTGGCGAGAACGTGAAATGGTGCAAATACTTTGGAAAACACTTCAGCAATTTAAAGAGTTAAATGTATTCATACATCCAACCTATACATTGACTTCCTAGGTAAAGACTTGTGCACAGATGTTCACAGCAGCTTTATTTACAATAACTTTTAATAACCCCAAACTAGAAACAAATATGGCGTATTCCTAACATAGAATACTCATCAGCAATAAAAAGCAACAAACCATTGATACATTCAACAATGTGGATAAAACTTAAGGTAATTATGCTGAGTGAAAGAAGCCAGATAGAAAAGAGTAAAGATTGTGTGATTCTATTCATATAAAATTCTAGAAAATGAACAATAATCCACAGTGACAGAGGCGATGGGTGGTTGTGTAGATGGTGAGAGCTGTGGTAGGAGAGAGGGGGAGGTGACGAGTGGGAACAAGGAGATCTGTGGGTGGGTGGCTGTGTTCGTTATTTTGATTATAGGGATAGTTTCATGGGTGTGTCCCAAAGTTAAAACTCTTCAGACATTGTTTATTATCATACCTTAATGAGCTATTGAAAAAACATAGCATTCATAATGTTTTACAATGCAGGAAACAAAGGTGAGAACAAAAATATTGCTGACAAACTCCCAGCATCCATTGACACTAACTTCCACCAGGAAGAATAATAATCCAAGTGTGGGGCTAGATCATGTCAACAGAAGGAAATGAAAGACGAGAGAGGAGGAAGTGGAAAGCAGCTCCTCACACGCATCCCTGACTCCCTGCACCCTGCTCCTCGAAGCCAGTCACAGTGATGTGGGCTCTGGTGTGACTCCTTTTGCCTCTATTACTGCCAAGAAATGTTATCAAACGAAAGCCATTCACACATCCTTAGGTCACTTTTTAAAGAGACCTGACCAACCAAATCTTGTTCAAACATCATTAAACATTCTAAATGGTAAAAATAATTATTTTTAAACACTGAAATAAAGATTATTACAGCTAGTGTATTGATTTTAGGTCAAATGTATACAGAATAAAAGCTGCATCTTTAAATGCCATGTATAAAATTTGATAGGATCCCAAGCATCCCACACTCTGCCATAATGAATACAGAATATTTGTACTCAAAGAAGAGTTGCTCCATCTCATATGAACAAAGAAATATGGGATGGGGGACTCAAAGATATTACTTTAACAGGCTTAGGCTGGAAGCAAGATGAAGCAAGGAAGGACGCATGAGCCAGGATAGAGTCTGAGTCCAGCATAGGTACAGCAGTCTTCATCTGACGGACAGGCAGTGTCCAGTGAGTATGCTGTCCCTGCATGGGCCACACCAGCAGGTTCATTCACAGGGAAGGCTCCAGCACTCAGGCCTCCAGACGGCAGTAGGACCCCAGGGTGTAAGGAAGGAGGCATTCTCCTTCACGGATGGTCTTCTGGGTGCTAGACATCTTCTTAGGCATACCAGGGCAAGCTTAGGGGCAAGTTTTATGGCCTTTACTTTATTGATCAGGAGACTGAGGCAAGGAGCGGAGGAGTTAACTTGGAACAGGTCAGGTCTGCCCGATTCCAATACACAGGACTTGCTCTAGGAGCACAGGTTTGAGGTCTGGTTGGCTGCAAAGGGGTAGAAGCAGAGAGATAAAGGGGTTTAGTGCTCGTGTCAGAGCCCCCAGGAGAGCCCCTGGGGTCTGCTGTCCCAACTGCATGCAAGTGGGAGACGAAATGGTGACAATGAGGAGACCACAACTATAAACCCAGACGCTGTCAAGCCTGACCCAGTAACTGGCCCAGAGTGTTCACTTGAAGGAAGTTAGAAAAAGAACCAGAGCAGGCAGGTTGACCTAATAGCCTTCTAGCTCCTCGCTTAGTGAAAGAAGCCATAAGGATCAGCAGAGACGTAGAGGCCGTGCCTGACACGTGACAGGGCTGAGACCCTGAACTTGACCCCCATCCGGCACACAGCTAAAAGGGCACACTGAATGAACAGATGGGACTGCTACTGCGTCATGTAGGGAGGCTTGTAACTGGAGACCTGCTTATGTAATTAATGAGCGGTGAGTCTCATCAATGATTTTTCTTGCCCTTATCAATGGTTCATTTGTTGATCTGTCCTTGGCAAGGACAGGAAGCCTATTTTTTCTGGCAAGGAACTTGAACAACTCTGCCATAGGTCAGTGGCTTCCAAGAACACTTTGAGCCCAAGAGCAGAGCCTCCTGTTACCTGCCCCCAGGGCTCTCCACTGGGTGAGACTATGGAGACTTGGTCTCTGCAACCTCCTTACACCTCTTTCTCTGCCCCCAGAGAACAGAACATTCTCCCCAGTTCACAGTGCCGAGAAGACACCATAGCCATGGGGAAGCCACAGAATCTCCCTTCTCAAGTCAGAGCCTGGTAGAGTCAGCAGCTGTCTGTCCCCTCTCTACCTGCCCCCACATGTGTCACCTGGACTGCCTTTCTGTCCTTGGCCCTTGTATTCAAGGTCCAGAGAGAATGGATGGCCCCTCACGGAGACTGATGAGAGTTTAACGAAGGGACTATGTACAGAGGTCTGGGCAGGGACAAGCCGCAGGAGGAGCTGTTGCCACCCTTAGGCCTAAAGACACAAAAGGACAGAAGGGTGTAATCTGGGTCCTGCCATGGGAAAGGGGCTGTCCACTGGAGCTACGGCCCTGCTGGGAGAAGGCACCAGCAGAATCGCAGCAAGGCCAGGCATTGAATGCTCTGTCCTCATCTGCTCCCCCACCTGCTGCTGGTGCCTCCAACTGGCTGAGCCCAGCAGAGGCAAAGGGACCCAGGCACTGCAGCCCATGGAGATCAGCCTACCAGGGCACATAGCAGGGCAGCAAAGGGTGAAAAAAAGGAAACAATCCCACATGATCTTCACATCACCTCTGAGCTGAAGGCAGTAGGCACCATCCCTCCCATTTCCATCATGAAAAACTAAAGCTCAAAGTCAAAATAAAAATGTATAAATGAAACTCTAAATTTAATGTTTTATTTGGAAAGAAAGAATTACAATTTGGGACGTACACACAGACAGGATGCTCTCTGGTATGTCCAAAGAAAAGGAGAAGGTGGAAGGTTTTATGCAGAGGAGAAATGTTCCCCCTGCTTTTTGAGAAAGCTCCTTGGCAGTAGCAAGGATCTGGGAGCTGGCTGGCTCTGATGGGTGAGCAACTACAGTGGACAAAATTAGTCCTCGAGTTGCAGCAAATTATCTCAGAAGCTATAGATAAAACTGGTTTCAGGTCGCAGTGAGCAGTTTCAGTGGTCAGGCCTGCAGAGAGTTGTACTCTTGGAGGAATGTTTTGTACCCACGGTGCATTGTCCCCTGGCTCTTCAACTCTGCTTTAGTTGGGTCTGATGAGAATGTTCCAATTCTTACGATCAACCTTCATTCCAGAAAGGAGTTCACAGGAACTGTGAAGGGACATGCAGAAGGTACATGCTGGAGTCAGATGCATAAACCAGGTCTCTGGATCCCAAATCTAGTGCTCTTTGGACTGTGTCATCCAGGCCCAAGCCTCCCTGAGTCCCACTCCCCTGTGGCCATCCATTCCCCTCTCTGCCAGTCATTCAACAAGCACTTAAGAAGCACTTGCTGGGACTTGGCTGTGTTCACAAAGCTAGTCTGAGTTTTGCATTGTATCACTTAACACTGTTTCATGCCTTAGAACTCCAACATCTCTCCCACTGGGGTGCTCCCTCATCCCCAGTCTCAGCTTCTGAACCCCACCTCATATTTTATTGAACAGGTGGAAGTCTCCAGCACCAAATTTGATCCTCCTCTTTCCACCTTTGGGGTTTTGCTATTCTACTCTCCCTCCTCCATCTGTTAGAATGGAAGATGTGTCCTTGCACACATAAGACCAGTCTTCCCATGTGGGCTATGGACCCCACTCCTCTCATCTTGGCCCTTAGATAAATCCTTCCTCTCCCTTGCCCATCATCAGTCTCTCCCTCCTTACAGGACCATCCCCATCAGCATAACCTGCCCCTGTTTCCCTTCCTAAAATCCTCCCTCGGTCGGTCCCACTGTTCCTTCTGGCCACCACTCTGTTTTCCCGTCCCTGCACAGCCTTGTATGACTGTTGCCTTGTATGACCACAGGCTCAGAGGGTGGAGTTAACCCTAGTCTTTACTTCATGTCACCCTATAATTATAGGTTTGAGCAAGGCTTCCCTGCTCTTAGAACACAAGACCATCTGGCTGCTTTTTCTTCTTTTTTTCAGTACCAAAAAAAAAAAAAAAAATCCAAGGTGTTCTTGGACAGGTGACAATCTTGCATCTGACAGACTTGCTCATCTCTCCTATGTTTTAAAGTTGGTGACTCTGTTTGTTCTTCTCTGTGGGAAATCAAATAATCTGCAAAGAGCAGCAATTTCGTCTCTTCTCTTTTGATCTATATCTGTTATTTCTTTTCTTTCTTTAAAACATTGGCAAGGACCTCCAGTTCTGTGGCAAACAGTGGTTGATAATCAGCATGTGTCTTATTCCTAATCTCGAAAGAAATCCAGATGAAGTTTTTCTATTAAGTATAATGTTAATATTTTATACTACAATACAGTATATTTTGGCATATATGATATTAAGGTTTGTTTTATAAATTTCACTAAGTTGAAGAAATTACCTTCCCATTTTCTAAGAGTTTTTAACAAGTGATGAGTTTCATCAAATGTTTTTTTCCTGCAGCATTGAGATATTCAAATGATTTTCTCCTTTTACAATATGGAAAATGACACTGTGAGTTTTCTAACATCCAAGCATGCTTATATTCCTAAGATAAATTACATTGGGTGGTAATGATGTACTTTTTTCCTAATACACTATAGATTTATTTAATAATTTATTTAGGATTTATCTACCTACATTCAAGGTGAAACAGCCCTAAATATATTTTTATTTTTATGAACTTTTTTCTCCAGTTTTAGAAACAAGAGTATACCTCCCCCATGAGAAAACACTTCTCATTCTTTTTCTGTATTCTGGAACTCGTCTAAGATAGGACTTAGCTGCTCACTGGGAATTTGGTAAAATTCATAGAGAAAGCCACCCGGGTCTGGAGATTTTTAGAAAGAGAAATCTTTCATGACCATTTCATTTTATTTAGTGTTACCTGGTCTATTCAAATTTCAGTTTCTCCCTTTATAGATTTTTGTGTTTTGTATTTTTTCAGAAATGTTTTCATTGCATCTAGATTTTCAAATGTATTATCAGAGAGTTTTGATAGTGCGTATTAAAATGTTTGTTACAGCTATATTTACTTTTCTGTGTTGTGTTTATTTTTCTTTTTTGTCTTGACAGAGACCTACCTAATTAATCTTTTGAAAGAATCAGGGTCTGGTTTTATTAATCTTCTTTTTTGTTGTTGCAATTGTCACTATTTCTCTGATTTCTTCTCTGCTTCTTATTATTTCCTACTCTCTCATTTCTTTAAATTTTTCCTCTGTTGTTTCTAGCCAAATTTTTTAGTTGGTGGCTTAGCTCAACTTGTTTTCAATCTTGTATCCCAATAAATGTATTTTAAATTGCACATTTTCCTTTAAGTTCCAGTGTTGTTTTTTTTTTTAAATTAAATCATAGCAGTGTACATTAATACTATCATGGGGTACAGTGTACTGTTTCTGTATACAACTTGAAATACTTTCATCCAACTGGTTAACATAGCCTTCTTGTCTTTTTCTTAGTTATTGTGTTAAGACATTTATATTCTACATTTAGAGAGATTCACATGTACCCTTATAGCATGAACCATAGGTGTGATCCCACCAATCACTCTCCCTCCACCTACCCTTCTCCCTCCCCTCCCCTCCCTCTCCCCTCTCCCCTTACTCCTGGGCTAAAATTGGGTTATAGCTTTCCTATGAAAGCCACAAATTAGTTTCATAGTAGGGCTGAGTACATTAGATACTTTTTCTTCCATTCTTGGGTTTTCATTGTCATTTTCTCCCAATTATTTTGTAATTTCTCAATTCGTTTTTAACTCAAGAGATGCTATTTAGTTTCAGAAACATAGCTTTAAAAAATGAAATCCTTTTGTTCCTTATTTCTAATCTCCCTTCATGCATTAGAGAACGTAGTCTGAGTGACCTTGATCCGTTTGCTTTCTTGAGGCTTCCTTAACCACTTACCATACAGGCAGTTTAATAAATGGTCCACGTGTACTTGGAAACAATATATATATTTAAACATATATACTTACCCACTTATTGTATTTTCTTCTATATCTCTGTTTATTTTATAATTTTTATCTGTTTATCTATTTTTTTCTCTCAGTTTTTGAGAGGGATGTGTTAAAAGCACTAATTACAGTTGTCAGCTTATCTATTTTTTCCTGCAGTTCAGGTAGCTTTTGTTTTTGTATTTTGAGGTTTTTTTATTTTGGTGTTTCTCTCTCTCACACTCACACTCATACATACACCCGACCTCAGGGCCTGACACTCCACGCCCCTCCTCTGGCCGACTCCTTCCAGAGATATTGGCGTGGGGGCTCCCTCCCTCCAGGCTGCTGACGTGCCTTACCATGCTGGGCCTCACAGGCTCAGCACTTCTGGCAGCTGCTTTTGGCTCCAACCTAGTGTCCTGACACTTGCACCTCATTTACTGCACTCCAGGGGAGCTGACCTTCTGACAGCTCCTGGAAAGTCTAAGATCCTCCCACCCCAGGCCCACCACCTGAACCTCTCTAGGCCTGGCAAACTCTCCAGTCTCACGGCAGAGCTGGCCCCTCTGATCCTCCAGAATCCAGTTTAAATGTCATCTCTTCAGAGAGAGGCCTTCTAGGATCCACCATTCTCTATCACATCACCTAATTTTGCTTGTATTTATTACACACTATAGATATAGTTATTTTTAAATCTGTCTTATTTTCAATAATTTATTTCTACCCCAGAATGTAAGCTCCATAAGGGCAAAGATTATTGTCACGTTTGCCCACTGCCACATTTGCCACTATGGGAACAACCCTTGGCACATAGGGAGGATTTAAAGAAAATTGCCAAATGAATGAAAGAGGAAGGATGGCTAAAACCGTTCATGCTGGGAAGAGTGCTGAGAGCCATTTGCACATTTGCTCCCTTTCTAATCCTCACAGCACCCCCAGGAGAGTTAGGGAAGCTTCTACAGCAAGCAGTGTCAGCAAGAGGCAGAACTGAATGTGTGTCTAGGTTGCAGCCTCTGCCTCTTAGTCCCCTGTGCCTGCAGGTCTCCTTGACAGCAGGAGGGAGAAAGAGGTGAAAAACCTGGCCTGGGAAGCCTCATTCATGGGCTCCAGGAGAGGCGCTTCCTACAGTAGCAGGCACAGGCTTGATGGCAGGATCTTAACTTTCCCCATCCTCACCCCCAGGGATAGCGGCGTGGAGCCGGGCTCTGTTGGCATGGGGCATCCCTTTAGCCTTCACTGTCCTCCAACCTTCCATGGGGTGGGAGTGCAGGCTGGAGGACACATCTTCAGTGGTCACAAGTGAGAGGTCCTGTGGTGCTCAATGGCTCATGCCTATACTCCTAGCAGTCTGGGAGGTCGAGGTGGGTAGATTGATTGTGCTTAGGAATTCACCACCTGCCTGAGCAAAAGGGAGACACCATCTCTACTGAAAATAGAGAAATTAGCCAGGCATTGTGGCAGGTACCCGCAGTCTCAGCTACTCAGGAGAGGAGGCAGGAGGATCGCTTGAACCCAGGAGTTTGAGGTTGCTGAGTATGGCTGACACCAGAACACTCTACCAAGGGCAGCGAAGTGAGACTCTGTGTCAAAAAATAAAAGAATAAAAAAAGAGAGAGAGAAGTGAGAATTCAGAATACCAGAGCTCAGAAGACTCAAGTTAGAGTTCTGGGTCTGTTTTGTTCTCAAGAGGGTCCCCACTCACTTATAACCTCTGGTAAGTTTTTAAAATCTAAGTCTATGTTTGTAACTATAAAACAGGGATAATTATATCTGCCAACCTGACTGACAGTGTTGTTGGGGGCCCCAAGGACCGACTGTGTGTGAAAGAAACAAAAATGAATGCTGGGAGACCCCGGCGGGCTCTGATGTGTGTTAGTTTCAGGCATTCAGTTTAAGAGGTGCTGCAGGGATTTCAGATACCATTTGGTGAAAATACAAGCCCGATTATGGAGCTTTGGGGACTTTTATGGATTTGAGGCCATCTGCCTCCTTCCCACTGGCCTTCAGTCTGGTTCTGCTCAGCTATGCTGAGTAAGGTCTTCTTTCAGTGATTATCATGTTTGAAGGATTTTTTATTTAATGAAGTGTGAGCTGAACTGGGATTTAGCTGTTAATGTTTCCAATTTCTTTCCAATTACTGTAAGAATTTTATAAGCAGTGTTATATTTATAATAATATTCCCTTCCTGCATCGGGAGAAGCAGCCCCATATCTGACTTCAAGCCTGCTGTTCATCTAAATCTTGGAGAGAGACCGAGACACGGAAAGAGAGAGAATGAAAGGCACTGATTGAATCTCTGTGGAACTCCTGTGAGTAAGTGAGAAATTCCATTTATATCGGGTTGATTGCAAGCAAGTTCTCAAGTTCTACAGAAGAAAAGGGTGACACACAATAGCCGTTTGTGCTACTTCTCTGAGTGAATGCATTTCAAAGTTAGTTTGCTTCGGAGTTGGGGAGTGCGATAAGGTTTTGGTAGTGCCTGACATAATTTATAAACAACTAATACATAAGAATAAATGTCACTGTGCCTAGCTGCCGTCCCATTGCCCCTAGAAAACTATCCCTATCAATCACTAATCCATTCAACAAGCAGTTATCGAGGGCACTAGCTCCAGCCCAGAGAAGTGTGGGAGGCCATGTCTGAGAATGTGGGCTCTGGAGCCATGTGGTTGGGGTTTAAATTCTGGCTGAGCAGCTGTGAGACCTTGGACACGTAGCCCTTAAAGAGTAACTGGAGGCAATTCTTTTTTATCTTCATTCCACAAATAATTATGCTTCTCACCAGATCCTTGAACTTTATATCTTACAGACACTGGCAATCCTGAAAATGGTTGTGATTTTGCTCTTCCTGTGGATTACAAAAGAGCTCAGAACTAACTATGCATATGGCTTATCTGGGGTACATAAGACTTCATGGCATGCATTTTTTTTTTTAAAGCCAGTATCACTTAGGGCTCTACTTTAGTTTCCTTCCCTTATTTTCTTCTTGCCTTGTTTGAGTTTTCCTAAAAATCTTTCACTTTTGGCCTTGACTTGATGCATTTGCCCTGCTCTGCTGCAGTGAATCTTCCCCTGGCTTTCAGGACAGCAGGTGGTTAAGAGAACACACTCAGCTCCACCATTACTGTGCTAACCTTGCGAGTTCTTGTGTTTACTCCCCTGCAAAGAGCTGTTGTGGGCATCAAATGAGACATGTAAAGTGCTTAGATTTGTGCCTGGTACACTGCAACTCTTCACCAATTCTGTTCCTGTAACAATGTCATAATAGGACAATGGCATCCATGTTCTAGAGCATTCTTTTTAAAAATACAAGGTTGTGCTGGGGCACACATGTGAGTAGGCAATGGGCTGAATCCAGCTGCACTCCACTCCCCAAATCTGGGGTAGGGCTATTCCCATTTAGAGAAAGGAATGTCTTTTAAAAGTAACTCCTTACTTTTAAGTAAGAGACCTTGTGCCTCTTCTCTACTTCTTCATGAATTCAACAGTCATGAAAGATAAGAACAGGCCAGGTGTGGTGGTTCAAGCCTGCAATCCTAGCAGTCTGGGAGGCCAAGGTGGGAGGATCACTTGAGCTCAGGAGTTCGAGACCAGCCTGAGCAAGAGTGAGACCTCATCTCTACTTAAAATTAAAAAAATTAGCAAGTGTGGTGACAGAAGCCTATAGTCTCATGTCCTCAAGAGACTGAGGCAAGAGGATCACTTGAACCCAGGAGTTTTGAGGTTGCTGTGAGGTATGACTCCATAGCATTCCCCCCCAGAGTGACAGAGTAAGATTCTATCTCAAGGAAAAAAAAAAAAAAAAGAAAGAAAAGGAAAAAAGAGAGTGAGGGATAATAATGAACAAAATGGAGTGAGATTTTCCATTTGGAAGAAGTTTAAGCTGCTGTTAAATGAAGCTGAATCAAAAGAAGTCCAATCTGGTGTCAACTAGTATCCAAATGGACAAGTTCCTTCTACATATGCATCTTCCAAAAGTCTTGAACTCACAAACTCTTGACTGCAAAGTAAGATCTCATCTCATGGGAGTCTCCACCTGCCAAATTGGAGTTCAGTCATTTGCCCAGGCTGTCCTCCCCAAATGTTCATAAAAATGGTGCATGCGTGCATACACCCCCCATCTGTGCCCCCTATTCCCAACTCAGTCCTTCTCTTTGCTCTCCTGCTGCCATCTGCTGGAAGAGAAGGAACTCAGACTTAAGGGAGTTGGCTGACCACTGAGCGTTGGCCCTCTGTTCTCCATCTCAACTGGTTTCAACCTGCAAGAATGGGTGGGGGTACCAAGGTGCCATAGAGAAGGACTGACTGAGCCATCTCTCCAGCAGATCCCAGCACCCAGCTTGATCTCCCACAGATGCTTGTACAGATTATGCTCATTTATTCCCCCATTCTTGGTGTTCCTCAAGGGATGAGGGAAGATATCCCTCAATGAGGCTGCCTAATAGAAAGACCACTTGAGCCCTAAGTATACACTCTTAATTAATGGCATAGCCTCTCTCCCTCCAGCCTTAAGATGCTCCGACTGGGCCATGGTCCAGAGTTCCTGAATCAGTAGCACACTGTGTCTATGAGGGGTACTCTCCTTCCTAAGCCCTGCTTCTTCCCACCTCTTTTGGGCTGTCCCTTTGCCTTTTCTGCTGTCTGGCCTCAGCCACGCCCATGTAATTCACCACATAAGCCTGATTTTGAAAGTCTAGGACCAGAGGTTGTAACCCCCGCACCTCTTCTATAAGAGCTCTTGCAAATTCATGAATACAAATAGATACAGGAGGCTCCATATGGCTGCAAGCCAGGGCCCCACTGCCAGGGATCTATCACATCAGGGTTGTAATCCTCCCCTGCAGCACACAGCCTCAGCACACAGCCCGGCCAAAGGCCCTTGGACATGTGCTTCCCCCGAGCCATATCATGTTTTTTCTGTCTATAAATATTCTCTTCACAACCTTGCAAAACTGACCAGGTGCACCTCCCTCCAGTCCCACATTAGCTTTCTCATGTGCTCCTAAAGTATAGACCTAATTAGTTCTAGACCGCGGCACTGGATACTTTTGGAGCCCACCAGAGGATGTCTGGGAACCCACTGACCCACGCAGCTGAACACAGAACCCAGAAATCTCTCCCAGGAAATGAGAGACCAGTGCCTATTCCGTTCAGGAAGCAAGGAAAAAAGGAATTGAGAAATGGGCTCCCAAGTTAGGGTTGCCAGATTTAGCAAATAAAAAAGCAGGATGCCCAGTTAAATGTTCATTTCAGATAAACAACAAATAAACTTTTTTCATGTCTGCGGGTCCCATGCACTCTTTGGGCACCCTGTGTTTTCTCTGGGAGCACTACTCCAAGGCGCTAAGAGCTACCGTCACACCCACTCGGTACGCCAAAGCCACAGAACCACATGGCTGCCCCCGCTGCTCGGGGTTTTATTCCACAGTCTCAGTGCCTAAGATACAGTCACGGGTCACTCGCGGCCGCTGTGTTGGCTGTGAGGATGTGAACCACCCAGCTGGGAGGTAAACCAGAGTAAACAGCCCAGGGTTGGAAGCGAAAGACAGTTTCCAGGAAGAGATTTAGAGGAGAGGGTGCAAGGCTCTTGCCTTTACGAGGACCGTCCCGCCCAGCGAGCTAGCCTCTTGGCTCTGACAGCTCCTGTGTGTTTTTCTTGGAGGAACACATTGGGAAGCCGTGCTCCGTGGCATGCGTGCTGTTGAGAGGAATGGGAAGCCTTCCTCCCTCAGACAAGCATTTTATGGCGTGGTTTCATTCCTCTAAACTCCAAATGTGTTTGTTCCCCTGTAAAAGGAAAAGGAGGTGCGAGCTGGAGGGGAGACAGCCAGACAGGAGGCCAGGGGCTGCTGTCCAAATGGGCCTTGGCCACTGCTGCCTGGCCGGCCGACCACTCACAACAGAGAGAAGCCTCTGCAGTGACCCGCGGCAGCCGCTTGCATTCTCCACCGGGCCCTCTGGGGATCTCCAGGATTTCCAGACCTAAATATCTAGAAAGGAATGATAATAAAAATACCTCCAACCTCAAAGTTTACAAAACACTTTTATAGACATTATCTTATTAGACCCTTGCAACAACCAGGCAAGGCAGGGAGGTCTGTTAAGGGAAGGAAAGAGTGTTTTAAAACGCAGTTGTTTTATCCAGGCCTGGTGAGACATGGAAATGACTGTTATGAAGGAGGGAACTTATACTCACGGGTCCCCAGAAGCAGGAGGCACGCATGAGGTGCAGGGCCGCAGGGGAAGGGCCAACACCTATCAGGAGCCAGTCACAGGGGAGAGGAGAGCATAGCCCAGAGCCTTCACTGCGATTTTTGCAGGAAGGAACAGTTGAGGCAGGGCAGGTGTGCTGAGTAAGTTTCTGATAGGGTAGTTGAATCATTTCAGCAGGCCCTGGAAAGCAGCAGCTTAGGGAGGGGACCATATCTTCATGCATGTATCAGTTCAGCAGATATTGACTGATTGATTTCTGTGTGTCAGGCACCAGGTTAGACACATTGCATCCCAGATCCAATCATGATGAAAACAAAGCCAGTCCCTGCCTTTGACAGGCTGACAGTCCATTAGACAGACAGATGTTAACCAAATAATTGCACAAAATACAGCAAAAGCACAACGGTATCAGAATTGTTTCAATTAGTATGAATCAGCACCACACAGGAGGAGAGAGCTTGTAACAGGGGGACCAGGGAGGCAGAGGTGTCAGAGAAGCTTCCACTTGGAAGCTGATAGAATGGAGATTCGGAAACCAAGAATGGGTTAACTAGGAACAGGGCCAGGCCAGGAGAGGCTTCCTGCGGAAGGAGAAGATAGTTCCCTTCTTCAGGAGGGAAGCTTTACAGCAAAGGCTCTCAGTGGGGGTGACTGCATGCTTGGGGCTGGTATAGGAGAGGATGCAAAGATAGACCCTGCCCCAGGGGCTTCATAGGCTGGAAAAGACACAACAATTTGCAGATACAACTCCATTCTGTCTCACCCTTAAACTCAGCCATTCTGCTATCTCCACCTCACCCCCAAGGTGTCTTGGGAGGCTAACTCCACTTGTGAGGATACTCTTTGGGAAGCCAGAATTCAGTTGTTAAGATGTCTCTAGTCAATCCACAACAAACCAACAAAGTGGGGGAAAAAACAAACCTGAGACTTGTCTGTGTGTGTGCACATGAGCATAGACCAATACTCCCACCCCTCCTCCTTGCGTCCCCCCCCAGCCAAGCCTCTGGGGGTCTCTCTTTATTAGATTTCTTCTCAAATCCACAAGAAACAACAAAGTGAGGAGACAACCTCTCCGGAGTGGAAGACAGTATTTGCAAACTCATCCACCAAGGGATTAATAACTAAAATATACTGGGATGCCAAAAACACGTGTGCACATTTTAAGCGATGTTGTCTGTGTGTTACTTTTTGAGTTTATATTGAATTATGGTAAAATGTGTAGTATGATGCTCACTCAAAAGCATCACCATGCCACCAGCATGAACACGATTGCTTTTCTCCTAAAATGTGTATGTATTTGTAATGTGTAAATTATAAAATGTATATACATTTTATAAGGAACTCTAACAGCTCAATATAAGAACCAAGTAATCTGATTTTTTGGGTTTGTTTTTGGTTTTTGGCCAGGGGTGGGTCTGAACCCGCCACCTCTGACATATGGGGCCCGTGCCCTACTCCTTTGAACCACAGGTGCCGCCCAAATAATCTGATTTTTTTAATGGCCCAGACCAAGTGTAATAGCTCCCTCTGGCAATCCCATCACTGTGTGACAGTGAGGCTGTAGGATTGCTTGAGCCCAGGAGTTCAAGACCAGCCTGGATAATATAGTGAGATTCTGTCTCTACTTAAAAAAAAAGAGGAGGTGCCAAAAATCTGAGCAGATATTTCCCAAAAGAAAACATACAAATGGCCAATAAATATATGAAAAAATTCTCAATGTCATTAATCATCAGAGAGATGCAAATAAAAACAAACACTTTGCAGGATCATCTCACCCAGCTAAAATAGCTTGTATCAAAAAGACAGGCAATACGAGATGCTGAGAAGGATGTAGAGAAAGGGGAACCCTCCCGCACTGTGGGTAGGAATGTAAGTTCGTACAAATGCTGTGGAGAAGAGTATGGAGGTTTCTCAAAACACTGAAAATAGAATGACCACATGATCCAGCAATGCCACTACTGGGTATAAATCAAAAAAAAAAAAATCAACAGATAAAAGCGACATCTGCACGCCCGTGTTCACTGCAGCACCATTCACAACAGGTAAGACAGGGAATCAACTCAAGTGTCATGTGAATCAACATAAAATGAAAAATCAAAAAGTAAAACCAATTTTTAAATGCCTGCGGTATGTTTGTGTGGTATACGTGTGCACCGACCATCCCCCATGCCCCGCCCCAGGCATCCCACCCGCCTAGGCCTTTGAGGGTCGCTCTTTATGCTGGAGAATCATAACCCTCCAATGGCTTCCTTTCTGCTCTGGAAGAGAAGCAACAAGAAGCCTGGCCTGAGATACAGAAAAGCAGCTTTTGAAAACTTCTGCCTACTTTTGTGTGGCCCCCAGAGGGTTTTAGACTGGGTAATGGGCTCCACTTGTCTACACAGGCAGGCCTCATGCTCAGCTGTTTCCCATAAGAATGAAAAATCTTATTCTGCTTGTGGGCTAGGGCTTAACTTGGGCAGGAAGTTTTCTTATGTTATGAAATGGTCTAGCTACATAATGTTCAGGGCCCTGTGTAAAATGAAAATGCCGGTCCCTTTTGCAAAAAAATAAGAGTTTCAAGACAGCAACAGCAAAGCATTAAACCAAGCACAAGGCTCGTCTGAGCCTGGGGCCCTGTGTGACTGCTCAGGTGGCATGCTCCTCCAGCCAGCCTTGTGTGGCAGAGTGGGAAGTGGAGGGAGGACAGACACCCCACACTGTCACTCGGCTGCCTGCCCCTGCATGGAGGAAGCTGAGGCAGACCCTGGGAGGAGCAGCCCCAGCCCAAAACACAGTCAACAGCAGCCTCGGAAGAGTGACCTGCACCGGAGGGTGAGGGGCAGAACTCTTCCCTGAGGTGCGTGAGAGGAAGTGTTTGAACTCCCTTACCTTAAAATGCAGCTTTTGTTGTCCTGTCTTCTTCTTTATTTAGTTAATGAAACAAATATTTGTTAAGTGCCTATGATTTGCCTGGCACAAATCTGTGCGGTAGGCCCTAGTGATACAGTGGTATGCATTAATGCAGCAATGTTACTTAAAATATCTTAAGTCATCCCTACCAGATGGTAAATAGCTGTGAGCCTAAGGCTTCCATTATCTCCTTGCACCCCAATCTTGGCCTCCCCAGACCCCTGTGTAGGTCTCCAGGATCTCCCAAAGATACTAAACTACGTGGTGGGAGAGATCACTCCCCTCTGCCTAGATAGTCTGGGAGGCAGAGGGGAGCGACCTCTCCTAGTGCTTAGGGAAGACCTGCTGCAGAATGTGACACCCGAGTGAAATGAGGGATGACACATGAAGATCTGAAGCAAGAGGATTCTAGGCAGAAGGAACAGAGATGCAAAGGCTCAAAAATGGGGTCAGGTGCCAGATTTGACAGAAGAGGCACATAGGGGTAAGCAAGGGGCAGAAGTTGGGGGATGCCTCCTGAAGGCTGTGCACCTCAGAGTCTGCAGCTTGGCTTTCATTTTAAGTGTAATGGGAAACCAGTGGAGGGCTTTATGCAGAAGAGCAACAGGAAATGAATTACATTTTGACAGATTACTTCGGCTGCCATGAGTGGATGGACACAGCCAGTCAGGAGGACAGCCCAGTAGTCCTTGAGAAGCTCTTGGTCCCGCTGGAAGCACGCCAGAGCTTCAGAGAGAGGGACAGTGCACAAGCAAACTTGGCTCTTGGCTCCGGGTCTCCTAGGCAGCATTGCACACTAAGGAGACAGTCACCGCAAGGACCCTCAGCCCCGCCCAGCCAGGAGGCTGCATGGCGGGAAAGCATGGGACTGGAAGCTTCCATGTCAGGTGTGCCTGGCGTCCAGTCCCTGCCTCAGGGGGAATGACTTAGCTGGATGTCCTTGAAAATGTGACTTAGCTTCTCTGAGCCTCTGTTTCCCTTCTGTGAAAAGAGAGCTAAAACTAGCTGTAACACGTACACAGCGTTCATTATACGCCAGGCGCCGTACCGAGTGTTTTCCATATAATAACGCACTCAGGCCTCCTCATAACCCTGCAAAGAGATACAATCATCATTCTATTTTGTAGACAAGGAATCTGAGGCTCCTCGTTTTGCAGGGATTTTCCCAAAGCCTCACAGCTGGAGTGTGGAGGAGCTGGAATTCAAATCCAGAGTCCCACCCTTGATCACCTCCTTCAGTCACCTGCTCCACAGAATCACTGAGAAGATCAGCTCAGTCAGTGAGGGTGAGTTATGTGGTGAAATCCTCAACACAGGAAAACCAAAGGTACTTGTCTGGCTTTTGTAGAAAGAGAGCAAAATAGAGAAAGAATAGTTAGAAAATCATGGGACCCTCAGATCAGGGCCTCTAAGAGGGTGTGGCATATAGAGCCTGGCAGCAGCAGGGTCCCCACACCCACACCCCACAGTGTAGCAGGGACTGGAAACAGCCTCTGTCCTGTGAAAAGGGACTGCTGGACTCTGGCTTTTTCAGGCAGCTCAGTGTAACAACAGCGAAGAAAAAGATAAATTTCAGAAACAAAGTTGGGCGAGGAGAGAAGCTGAGATGCAGATGAATGAATATACACAATATGATACCACTTACAAAAAGCTGCTAGAAATGTAGGAGCAGATCTCTGCATGTTTGCTGCAGTTTAATATAGAAATATAGTTTAATATAGAAAACTTACACATCAGCCAGAGAAATAGAGAAGTAAGCATGGACAGGAAGGAGAATCGCCATTGTCAGAGTGGACTGCTCTGACGATGAGCAGAGGGGAGGAGGGGGGAGATGCAGGGCCTACGTCAGTTGTAACATTTCATTCAACTGGCGAAAGGATCTGAAGCAAATATGACAAAATGTTCCCAACTGTTAAGACTGAGTGAAGGGGTGGTGTGCGGTGACTCACCCTGTAATCCTAGCACTCTGGGAGACCCAGGCAGGAGGATCACTTGAGCTCAGGAGTTCAAGATCAGCCTGAGCAAGAGCGAGACCCTGACTCTACTGAAAGAAAAATTAGGCAGGCATAGTGGCAGGCACCTGTAGTCCCAGCTGCTTGGGAGGCTGAGGTAGGAGGATCATTTCAACCCAGGAGTTTGAAGTTGCTGTGAGCTAGACTAAAGCCATAGCACTCTAGCCTGGGCAGCAGAGTGAAATTCTGTCTTGGGGGAAAAAAAAAAAGATTAGGCTGAGACGCAGAGTTACTATTTCACATTAATGGCTAATATGTGTTGGGAGCTTATTGTGAACAGAATTGTTGTAGGGGCTTTCTTGAGGTAAGTCACTCGAGCCTGTAAAGCAATCCCGCAGGTTTTTCTAATATAATCTTTATTCTTATAGATAAGGGGATTGAAACACAGAAAAATTAAATAACTTGCTCACGATGACACTGTTAGTAGATGGTGGTGCTGGATGGGACTCACGTGCCCACAGCCCCACTACGAAGCTGTGCTCTATGCTTAATGGAAGGCAGACCACTACAGATGCCGCCTGTGTACCACGCCCTGCTCTGACCACCACCTCACCACAAGCTCCTGAATGGGTTTCATCATCCCTGTTTGACAGAGGAGGGCATTGCTATGCAGAGTGGGATGACTTGTGGGGGGAGCCTTGACACTTGGACCCAGTCAGTTCAGTACTAGAGTGTGTCCTCTTAACTGTCACACAGAACCACCACTCAAGCCAACTATTATGTTATTCTCAGTGCTTTGATGCATGCTTAAAATGCTTCATAACTGAAATGTTTTAATTAAAAATGGGAGAGGTGTATCAGTAGAACTGAACTCTGTGGAGAGAATGAAGATTTGGAAACACGTTTGGGTGTGATCTGGGAGAAGTTGAGGTGGCCCTTTCCATTTGCCATCTGGGGTTGGCGGCCCTTTATCACTGATCCCTTCATTTCCTGGGCCAACCTCCATTCCCCTCCTCTGATTACACTGTGTTATAATTATGTTTCTATCTTTCTCCCACATAGGCTATGAGGTTGCTGAAGGTAAGTCTATTCTGAATTTATCTTTGTGCCCCCCAAGAGTGGTGCTTATTAAACAACTGACATCAAATTATCCCTGTTGAATGAATAGTGAGGCCCCCAAAAGAAGCCAGGTGCCTGTGACTCCCAGCACCCACTGCATCCTGGTAGATACAGGTGCTGACAGCTCTGCTAGTCCTCATGAAGGATAGTGAGGCCCCAGCTCCATTCTGATGGCAACTTAGATGCAAGCGTCAGGGTGTAGGACAGGGGAGGAAGAGTGACAGGGACAAAAAAATCAACCCGAGTCAGCTCACTGGAAGCAGGTGCTGGGGTGGGCTGGGTGCCAGTCTGACAAGATCGAAGCTTCAGGGCCGGAGAGGGGGTGGTTTCCAGAGGGATGGAGGAGCCAGGTGTGGGTGTCAATGCTGGACTGTGAGACAAACTGCCTTATGAGGATGTTGAAGCATCATGGATGAATTTTCTGACCTTGAACAAAACAACAGTGGTACCACAGATTCTACTACAAACTGAGAAATGACGTGGATGAGCCTTACATCAGCTCCATGAGAAACTCCCCCCCCATCGGAAACAGAAACTTGACTCCATTTTTATGGATGGATTTAAAAAAATACATAGATACAAAATATTTTCTTTCAGTTTCTTAATTTAAATTTTTTTAGTGTTGATTTATCACTAAATACTCAGAAAGGTATACCTACTTGGCTTGTGGCAGCAAAGTGCAATGTGAAAATGTTTACCAGAATGAGAAACTGAGATTTCTCAAGAATGTGGAGTATCTGACTCTTTGAGCCTGCAGTTCCTCATCTATAAGCTTGTGTTTGCACAGGATTGTTTAAACATTTCCCTTGAACTCTGATTTTGCTTTGCTGTCATAGTTTAGCACTTCTCAAAGATTTCTCTGTCTCCTGAAAAAAAAAAAAGGGTAACTGAGGATATGAGGGAGTAAGGCAAAGAAAGGGGAAGCCGGATGAACTGCCCATTTTGAGGATCCGGCAGCGTAGCACAGCACAAAGGCTTCCAACTGGCAGCGTAGCTGTGCACGAAGGCTTCCAACTGGCTGTGGGGGTTAGGGATATATAGATACCCTAAGGTGAGCAAATGTCCCGCTTTTGGCGGGACAATCCTGATTTTTAACAATTTGTCCCACATCCCCTGGCATTTTTAAAAAGTCCCGATTTTTGGAAAGAATGAAGAACAAGGGTGGGACAACGGGAAGGGAATATATGGTTTTCAGCTGCTGAAAAGCTTAATGTAACTCCATTTGGGAATGAAGAGGTTAATGTAACTTCATTTGGAAA
>CAUYQV010170110.1:0-15995 GCA_963574575.1 Galagoides demidoff
AAGTAGCTGGGACCACAGGCGCCCGCCACAACGCCCGGCCATTTTTTTTTGGTTGCAGCCATCATTGTTGTTTGGCGGGCCCGGGCTGGGGATTCGAACCTGCCAC
The DNA here is from genome assembly GCA_963574575.1 of Galagoides demidoff. NCBI lineage: Eukaryota > Metazoa > Chordata > Mammalia > Primates > Galagidae > Galagoides > Galagoides demidoff. The sequence goes on from CAUYQV010170110.1 coordinate 107, forward strand.
TTTACGTGTACGTGGCTGGCGCCTTAGCCGATTGAGCCACAGGTGCCAAGCCTCTCAGCAACTGTTTTTAAAGGGGGAAAAAATCTTAGTCACCTGGTATTGTCTTAAGTCCACTGTGATTGTCCAAACACACAGCTGGGAATCAACCTTTTTAATGATCGTCATTCTATACTTCTATAAACCAAAACAGATTCTGAACAAGCTGTGTGTGTACATGCGGGAGTGCGTTTGTGAGTATTTAACCGAGTCTTGCACATCCAACTCTGTGTGTCAAGGTGACAGTGACCGTGGGACATTCTTTCTGCACAGGGAGGTGCCCAGTCCCCACTCAACCCCTATTCCTTCCCCATTTTATTTTTCCCTCCTAAGCGGTTGAAGGAAAGGAGCTGTGAGAAGCTCTCAGGGAACTTGCTTCTTGGCCGTGTCATTCACAACGAATTGGATGAAATGATTTATCGGTGAACTATTTTCAGATGCCACCCTTTGATACAGGATGCCCTAATCACACCCTCGGGGTGTTGCCAGACACAGCCGCTTCTCAGAGCTCCCATTCCCAAGTGGTGCGATTATATCTGATGCTATTCACAGCCCTCCAGGGTTTTATTATTTTTGTACTGGTATAAATAAATCAATTATTTAAGGCAATCGCTTTGATCATTATGAGCTGAGGGTTTGTGGTGGAAAACCTCAGCCATGTGGTTATTAGAGAGCCCCTCCCCTGCTGGCACGGACACAGCCCCTGTGTGGGTCACCATGCTGTCCCTGCGTCCTGCTGTGTGCAGTGATATTTCAGTTGGTCACCAGGCCCCCATCTGAACAGAGTCTTCCTTGGGCTGCAGTGGGGTCTCCACAAAGGGCACTTGTATCTGAGAGGTGCTGTGGTCTCAGTGAGTGGGCAGCTAAGTGGACATTGGGGCCCAGCAATGACATCTGTTATCTATACCCCCTTCAAAGGGCCTGGCAGATGCCATCGGTCCCTGCCTGGCAGGGAATCCACACGCATTGTTTTCTAAAAAACGCTACTTATCCCAGTTGGGTGAAAGGAATGGGGGGGAGGGGTCACTGGGGAGCTATATAAATTAGCATTTATATCATAGTAACTAGATGCTAATTGCTCTTACAACCTTTTTAATGCAAACGAATCTAGTCTCCCTTGTACTGTCCCCTACCTTCAAAGTAATCATTGGTGTCTCCATTAACAAGGAACATGCTTTGAGTTTGCCCCTACTACATACTGGTGTTTTTTGGGTAACAAGGTTGCTGCAATATTGTTAGGGTTATTTTAAAATTACAGTCTCTCCCAGAGATGGAGACATTTCAGGGGGTCACAGTTCACTGCGGTGCGTAGAGATTGGGCCTAGCCCACTGGGGGCTCTGGACTCAGGAAGACCCCAGGGCCCTTGTCCCTATTCTGTTCCCTTGGCCTTTCTCTGCGGACTAAACAATCAGCAGTCTCCAAGCCTCGTGAGGCCAAACTGGAGCCTGGGGCTTACAGAAGCGCACCCACCCCCAGATATACTTGTCAAAATGTATTCAAACCTCCCATGGTTTGAATCAAGCAGAACAAGTGAACAGGAGCTCTGCAGTCACAAACCCCCACTAGATAGAAAGCACAGCGTTGCCCAATCTGTTTGTCACACGGCTGTCTGGAAGCCGTCCCGAGGGGACACAAGGCCACTGGTGCCCAGAAGCCGGGGCTGATTGGAAACCACAAGGTCATAGAACAAACAACCTGGATTTATGTAAAATGTTGACATTTTGTTCAGCATGGATTTTTGCATTAAGTTTGATTTTTAAACCATTGCATTAAATATTTATTGTGATTACTAATGTTTGGTTTCTCCCTTAATTGTGTCTCCCTTGTTTCACCCCAATCGTGGCTCATTTTATGGGTGTCTTTATGGATTTTGTGGCAAGGGTGCTAACCCCGGTGTAGACACCCTGTTAGGGGAGCGTGGGGCTCGGGGTCCATCCTGGACTTCCCGCCCTCTTGTACATTTGAGGGAAATCCCAACATCTTCATTATCTTTGACACTGAAGGAAGTTTGAAGGGCATTGTGAGGTCACTGGTGGCAGAGCTTTTGTAGGAACAGCTTTTACGAATTTTAGCTATAGGTGGGATATTACACATAGCAAAAACGGTTCTTCAGATAGAATCGGAGTTCTGTGAACACATATGCGATATTTGAGATGGAATCGTGGACTCTGGATTCAGAAAGCGTGTGGGTTTTAATTTGGCTTTTCCACTTTTTAACTATGTGATCTTAGATAAGTTTTTTGAAATGTTGGCGTTTCAGTTTTCTTATCAGTAAATGAAAATAATGCCTATTTATAGGGCCGTGATAAGGACTGAATACAGCAATCTGTGTGAAGAATCTGGCATACATTAGACCCTCTCCAATCTTTTAGTTTTTCTCTTCATCTGAAAAAAAAGACTTTGTTTTTCACAAGTGAATTCTCAGTTCGATGCCCGAGCAAATGGCCAGCTGGCCTTTTATTTGCTCAGTCACCATCGGTCGATTTCAGGTACTGAAGCTCATTGTGTCTCCTCAAGCTGAAAACCCAGAGACCACCACAGTTTCTTGTGTGCACCCCCAGCCCTGGCAAAATCTCACCCAGTCATGCCTGCAAGAACCCAGGCCTCCTAGGTGGACACAGAACACTTCCTACTCTTCTACTACCTGTCAGGACACTGCTGTCACCCTCTCGAAGCTGCCCCCAGGGGACTTCATGGCCGCCGGTGGCCCTTCTCACTGCCCCCTCTCTTGTTCGAGCTCCTTGGGAGACCTCTGCTTACTACAGTGCTGAGTTGGGGGCTTCCCTGACGGTTCCCTGGGGCTGTCCCAAAGCCCCAGGGACCACCTTCTGTTGAGGTGTGGGGAGGGGCGCAGCAGTGACAACGTGCATTGGTCCTTGGTGTGTCCAAGTCCTGCTGTGTTCATTTCTGATGGAGGACGCTGCTCACCTAGGTTGGGCCGGTGGGTATACGTCAGCGCTATTTGCTCCAAACGCTTTTCTTTGTCGTGGTCTTCCTCTTGTCCCAGGCTCTATTCCCAGTCCTTTCGCCTCTGCCACCTTCAGGCGAGGAGTGGCTGTGCCGGCACAGTGCTAGCTAGAGGCATGACACTGCACTGTCAGCTCAGAGTGTCTGAGGACTTGTGCCGCAGGCGGCCCCTGCTTGCTGGGGAGCAGAGGCAGAGCCGTAGGCAGAGCTCTTGCTGCTACTGCAGACCTTGGGGACGAGGCCGAAATATCTCAGAGACCTCATCATGGGCCCTGAGCCAGAAGAACAAACCCTGTATTTTAGGTCCCGTGGTTAGGTCGCTGTCGCTCTCAGGCCAGTGCCTTCCTCCCTACGGTGCCCTCAACTCCTGTAAACCTCTGTGGAGGCGCAGTGTGAATCCCGGCCACTCTAGTTCTGGGATGCGGACCCCTCAAACCCAGGGTCCTGCTGCATGGGGAGGCCCAAGCCCCTGGCCTTCTCCAACCGTAGGTGGGATCTCCTGATGCCAATGGAGTCCTGGGGCTGCACCCCATGCTTCCTCCCCACACGTCTCAGTCCCAACTGCAGACTTGGCTTGGGCTCTGGCTGGGCCTTCTGCTTCCAGAAATGTGTCATGAAGCTCTTGCTTAGGAAGGAATACGGTTTCTTCAGAGTAAATACCTGAGAAGGAAGGCGGGGTGGGCTTCCTTCACACCATCATGAAAATGCCCAAATCTGGCCACTATCATTCAAAGTTTGTGGATGACGTGATAGATGGACACGTAATAACTTTTGTAAAATCAAGGGAAAGGGCACTGCAGGGGTAGGCGGAGGGTCTCCAGCTGCCACCCTCATTTTCAAGAGTCCCAAATGTTTAAAGTGTAGCAGAGAATGAAGAGGCTGTATTGTCTCCACTTTTCCTCCAGGCTGAGGTCCTACTATGAAAATAGGAGGCTGGGGCCGTAGACTGTTCATTCAGCATCCCCCGGGCTCTGTGGCACTGCCTGGGTCCCTCTGTCCACCTGGGTCCCTCTGTCCCTCCTTCCAGGAGGTCCTGCCCAGTAGCAGGTATGGAAAACTGACCTTATCACTAAAGTCTACAGCAGGTAAAAAAAAAAAAAATAGCCAGTACAAATTCAGTTTCCCGAAGAACCTGTAAGTTTTAACTCCAGGGAGTAGATAGAGTTTCAGGTACCAGAATAGACTTGGTTTGGGATGGAAAGGCGGATGGGCACTGGTGGTTGGTGGAAGAATGACATTTTTCATCAGAAGGTAAAATGTATAACCCTCTTCCAAAATCCTGGTTATATATAAGGGTGGCATATGTTTATCTAGAATAGCTCCTGAAGAATCTGCTTTTTAAAAAAGCTTCAGACAAAAACAGTCATCTGTAGGTTGTGGCAACTGTGGGGATGCTAATTTTATAATGAGCCAGCAATTGATTGATGGGCGGCAAAGTAATAACGGGGTAGCAGACAATTGGCTTCGAGACAGGAGTCGGCAACTGACCCGAGATGACTTGGTTGGTCCAGGTGGCCGAGGGTGCTGGAGGCACGCGGTGTGAAGACGGCCGTGGGGAGGTTCTGCCTGGAGGCCGAGTGGCCTCACTGGGGCTGGAGTGGAGTGTGGCAGAGCGGGAAGCCCCGGGCTGCACTTCCTAGGGTGAGACTCAATGCAGGGGTCTGTGGTTGGGGAAGGAGGTGCCCCTGAGTAGAGGTGGCAGCTCCTACAGGCCGACACAAAGAGCAAAGAGCCTGATGCTCTGAACTCCAGAGAGCTCCAGGGAAATTCAAGAAGAGCCCAATCTATAGACCCCCAATGGCATCATCTACCTACCTGTGTAACGTGGTACCTAAACTCAATGTCCAGGATCAAGTGCTTGCCTCCCCAGGAATGGGGTCTTTTCTTTCTTTTCATTTTTTTTCTTTTGAGACAGAGTCCCACTCTGGGTAGAGTGCCATGGCCTCATAGCTCACAACAACTTCAAACTCCTGGGCTCAAGTGATCCTCTTGCCTCAGCCTCCTGAGTAGCTGAGACTATAGGTGTGCATCATGACAATGGCTAATTTTTCTATTTTTTTTTTTTAGAGACATGTCTCATTCTTACTCAAGCTGGTCTCAAACTCCTGAGTTCAAGTGATCCACCTGTCTCAGCCTCCTAGAGTGCTGGGATTACAGGCGTGAGCCACCACACCTGGGCAGGAATGGGCTCTCTTAACTTTGGTGTTCCAGGGGAGGCCTGATGCTTTGCATATGGTGGATACTCTGTGGTGTTTGCTGATTGACTGATAAAACTCACATCGATGGGCTGGAAGGAGACAGAGGTGGGAAGCTTTGGGAAACCTCTTGGCATAGGAGTCTTCTCTGTCTCAGGGTAGATCAGTTCTCCTGTAAGAACTGGTGAGGCCTTTCCCCTCTGGGCTGGGCATTTGCTGCTGGGGCTGTCACCCCTAACTTGACAATCAGAGCAATGGAAGAGGGATAGCCCCATGTTCTGAGGGCTTTTCATGAATTGGTCATGGTTGTAACAGTTGGACACCATGCCAGGTGTTATTTTGAATAAACATAAGTATTTGCTTGATCCACTCTTTAAAATAGGCCCCTTCATAGAGTTCACCAACAAACTTGAACTGCCTGTTTCCTCCCCAGGCCCTCACCGCCCAGCTTCTCTCCTGGTGCTAATATACCTGGCTCACTTTATGGCCTTGCTTCATTACTGCCACCCCCCTGAGGACAGGGCCATCTTTATGTCACCTGGCACATAGTCAACACTCAGGGGTATTTGCTGAAAATGTCTTTAGTGCTCAAGGCTCTTTTGGAGGGTTTCTCCCACACATGGCAGGAAGTAGATATCTGAAGCATTACCCAGCTGTGTCAAACCAAAAAATGCAGTTTGACATCAACTATCTCTATATGTTAACACAAAATTTACTTTTTACCTGATGCAGTAGACCACTACCTCGTTCCTCTGTTTCACCTAAATAAACAGATCATTGGTCCTTCCAGATATAGCATGGTCTGCAGTGAAGGATGGTGAAGTGCTCATAACAAGACGGGCTTCGGGTCGTAACACGGCCCTCCCTGCAGTCGCTGTCTCTCTCTTTCTGACCAACAGCTCCATGCTGTGACATTGCCTCGATGACGCGGCCGGTCCCCACGCTTCTCCCTGCTCTGTGTTGCAGATGTTCTCATAAGGAAGGGGATGATATACGGAAGTTTAAATAACATCCCAGGAAGCTTGCTATGAACAGGAAAAAAGAGAAGGCCATGTTTTTGCTGAGCAATATCTTATAGTAATTAAAGTCTTTTAAAAATGATAACAGATTTGGTTAGAGGTGAGTTTAACAACACTAAATCAGTTAGTGCTTGGGGACTGCCTTCTCTGACCAGTGAAAAGAGACATGGAGAATGGTGTCTGCTTCCAAGAGGCCAACAGTGGATTGAAGGGGTGGGATACATTGAGACATAGAGATGATAGACAGACATGAGTGTACATTTATTGAGGGCTTAGTGTGTGCCAGGATCTGGTACCTTAATTGTATCATCTTCACTAACCATCACACCCTCCCCCACACCACCTTGGAACAGGATTGTCATCATTGCTCTGTGACATTGGAGTAACTGAGGTATAGAGGACAACACACCTGGTCAAAGCTTACGTGACTTGTAAGCGGGACACTCAAAGCCAGCTTGGTGACATGGAAACAGTGGCTGTCCCATGTGCCACCCTGGCTTCCCCCTTCCCCACGTCCCCTGCGGGCTTGTTGATCTCTGTAGTCCGTCAGTATGTGGTTGGAGAATGGGCAAAGGAACATGATAGTGGGGAGATAGTGGACAGCATAGACATTTGGGGCCATTGGAACCTCTGTCTTGTTGGGGACAAGGAAGCTGACTGTCCTTTTGGCCTTTTGCCTACACCAGGCTGGGCTGGTGCAGACAGCACCAGGAGGAAACATCAGAGCAGAGCCCCGTACAGCCTCCAACCACCGAGTCCACACACAGGGCAGGTCTTAGAGGACATTTTCTACTGAAGCTCAAGTTAGAATCAAGTTTAAACAGAATATTGCAAGTTAGAACCTGGCTGAGGTTAAAGAGCAACACAAACCTTGGAAACAAAATGAAATTGTGGAAAGCTCAGCGCTTGTAGCACAGTGGTTATGACACCAGCCACACACACTAAAGTTGGTGGGTTTGAACCTGGCCTGGGCCAGCTAAACAACAATGACAACTGCAACAAAAAATAGCCAGGCATTGTAGTGGGTGCCTGTAGTCCCCACTATTTGGGAGGCTGAGGCAAGAGAATTGCTTAAGCCCAAGAGTTTGAGGTTGCTGTGAGCTATGACACCACCACACACTACTGCGGGTGACATAATGAGACACTGTCTCAAAAAAAAAAAAAAAAAAAGAAAAGAAATTATGGAAGATTAGAGACTGGTTAGTTTTTAATTAAAATAAGATTTTGGGGTTGGGATATAGTTTCTTTGGTAACAGACACATTAGAGAGGTTAACAAAAATTGAAGTCAGAAAGAAATTAAGTCCCACTGACTCCTTGGGTCAGGGAGGTGAAACATAAAATCATATGAAGGGAAGGCGGCTGAGGCCTCTCCTCATGCAGTCATGTGTTGTCTGTGTTTGTGGCTAAATAGTTCATGCTGGATTTTAGAAGGTCTCCATGTAAGCCCGTCTTGAGAACACTGGTACTTTGTTTAGCTGCTTGGTTATTGATGAGATTGCATTTTCCTTTTCCAGCAGATAAACCTCTTGTTATGAGCACATAGTATCACATACGACAAATGGCTGCACAGGGGTGATTGCAGATGGCTGTTTGCGGGCAGGTGCCTGTCAGAAGAGGCCAGCTGAGTGCATGATCTGTGCCACGTGATAGAGGGTGGCTGAGGAGTCTCAGGTGTGGGTCATGGGGAGAAAGCTTGCTGTCTACTCAACTGAGGGACTTTCTGCTCTGGGAGGATGTGGCACCTTTGTGAATTCCTGATAATGCTGATGTTTAAAAATTAGGAACACACTCAACAGGGCTGCAAAACCCTGATGTATGAAGGCTACAGGTCAAAAACTTCTTAATTTCTGAAAGCCATGCAGTTTCCATAAAAGGTTAGAACACAGGCAGAAGTCCATTCATTCATTGCCCCTGCCCCCAGGAATTAAGTTCATAGTCTAGTTGTGGGGAAAGATAACTAGGTGCTCACAATGACGTGAAATGTAACATGCAATGCCAGAGGCGAGCAGAGTGCACAGGTAAGTGGCAGACATGCTGATGCCGTGATTAGAACAGGAGGGCAGGGCCCGAAGGGGCCCCAGCAGGTGCTGTTGGGCTGAGTTTTGCAGACAGCACAGGTGGTGGGAAGGGGCTCCCTTGGCCTAGAGGAAGCAGCATGTGCAAAGCCCGGAGGTCTGAACAGTCTTCTGAGCTCAGGGCTGCGTTCTGGTGTATCCTTCTCAGTCTCTGCAGTCTGAGGTTTTCCATTTTATTTGGACTCAGCACCCTAGACTTTGGGATGGGATTATTCTCATAAGTGCTAGTCTTATCTCTCTAGTCGGACTCACATCTCTTATAAAGCACAGAGCTTGGGATGGAGTGATTGGAAACCTTTAAATCTTTGTTTTCATATATGAAAAAGCAGCACCATCAGTACCACCTTCTTACTGGGGACTAATATTGAACACCAGAAAATTCAGTTGTTAATGTTTATTAGACACAGGATCCCTTTCATAGAAGACGCTCATCTGGGATAATTCAAAGAGACACCAGATTGAATACTAGACTATTTGAAAGAGTTACAGTCACAAAACTGAAATTGAAATGCTGCCTTTTAGAAGTCTCTGGGGAACGACAGTTACTGAATATTTAACAATGCCTTATTTCCTGTACCAATTATTTGTGAGTGAGTTCTTCGGATGTGTTGAAACAATGTATTCTCTGATGCATTCTGACACTTCCCCCACCAAACATTGTTTATAAATTTAAATAGCTGCGTGGAAGGAGAAAAGTTCTGCTAAGTGACGTTGAATGTCAGCCTAGTGTGAATGATTTCCAATCAGCCAATTCTGAGGTAAAGAAGTTTTACCTTAGTTCACATTAAGGGTTTCCTGTGCCAAAATGTGGAATATGCTTGGGGAGGGGAAGTGGTCCGGGGCAATGTTTTGGGGGTTAATAGAATTTGTGAGGATTGTCAATGGAAACAAAATTCAGGGAGCTTCCACGTCCTTCGTGGTCTACACGGCTCAGAATGCTCGGGTTAGAGATTGGGGGTCTTGTGTGGCACCCAAGTGCTCACAGTTGTCAGTCTCTGAGGAATTTAGCAGAGTTACAGCCCCTCTCCAGGGGAATGTAGAACTTGCTCAAGACCAGTAGGTGTGGTGAGCCAAGCAGGGCCAGCTGTCCCCTGCCCAGTGCTGTGACCCATGCAGGCTGCTGTGCTGCTTTGAAGGCTCATCTCAAAGCACCAGCCCACGAGGTAATTGGCGCGGGCCGCTCTGCCGGATCAGCTGCTGCTGAAGTCAGAGGAACTTGTGAGTCTCGAGCTCTCTGGCTGTGTATCCGTTACTCACCTCGTTTTCAAAATCACCTGATTGGAATACAAATTATTTCTGTGGTGCAGAAACACTTGGACCTGTGAAGCAGAACTTTGCTTTACAGCAGGGGCGAACTGCTGATGTGTGCCGCATGACGGCCACCTTTGAATCATCTGGCTGCAGCTGCAAATAGCTCTCCACCTCTTGCTAAACGCTTTCCTGTTCGGAGCAGCGTGCCAGGGTGTTGAAAGACTTTCACAAGAGTTCTGGCCCATTTCCTTTCTGGTCCTTCCCATATTTTATGGCTTGCTTTTGCTGATAAGAAATGCCTGTGTGATGATACAGGTCGAAACTGCATTAGAAAAAAGTCAAAGAGCTAAGTCGGGAGAGAGCCTTTTAAAATGAAAGTGTGGTTTGGCCTTTGTGGATTCTTTCTCCTCTTTGCCTTAGGAGTTTGTTTGCAGAGTATCACTCAGAGTGAAGTAACCAAACCCACTTATTTGCCTGGGTTGACCGAACCCACTGATTTGCTAGTTGACAACTTTTGAGACTATCTATGTATTGCTCTCAAAAAATGATCTATTGGGGGCAGTATATCACATGCTCACCCTACTTAGAGAGCACCCCTGCTGCCTCCTTGGCTCTCAGATGTTCTGAAAAGCTCAGCTTTCCCCCGGTTTGCACACAGTGAATTGATTCCATCGTTCTGCAGGTGCATCTTTACTCCCCCCGGCCCTGTGTGGGAAAGCAATCCCATCTATTTCAAAGCCATTCCTGGCCTAGTGACCAATGTTGTTACTCCGCTTCCTTTAGCGAACACCCCAGTGAACCTGCTCCTTCTTGGCTAGTTTTCGGCTGCTCCCCCAAACTCTCAAACCTTCCGAGATCTAGACAAGGGGAGGAAAGGTGGTTTTCAAAAAAGCAGCCAAGAAGGTTGAAGGCCCGTGACTCCGGGTGTGCCCGGCTCCGCCTCCAGGAGGCCTGGTGAGGTCCCATGCTGGCAGGCAGGGGGCTGGGGCAGGTTTAGAATTCCGTGTCCCTGATTCCTTTAGGAAGGTTTCATCACATCCTCTTGCAAGGCCCCGGGGAGTTGTTCTGTCTCATCTTCCCTGCTCTTTCTCTTGCTCAGCTGTAATGAACCTTTCTTGGCTGTTCCGACGGTCAGAGTTTAAAGTGCACACTGGTGGATGTGGGATGGCTTTCTCTGCGCCAAACCGGACCACTCAGTGGCGGTTATGGTTCTTAGTCACCATGAGAAATCTAAGGGAAAGGTAGCTCTTCCACAAGCCTGTCAGTGCCAAGGCCGCACGAGGTGAGTCTGGCAGAAAAGTGGGGGGCGGAGGGGGAGCTAAGGTCCGTTCTGTTCTCCTAAGATAGAATGTAGCTGTACTGGAGAGTCCTACAGAGACAACCAAAAGGAAAAGTGGAGGTGCCATGCTGATGCCCCTCCCTGCAGGTATTGCCTGTATGGCACTGTGGACAGTGGGCCCATTCATGGGTGTGTGTGTGTTAATAAACCCTTGGCAGGTGCCTACGTTAGACCCAGTGGTACTCAGGAGACTCTTAGACAATATGATCTGATTCCTGACTTCAGGGAACTCTAAAATCAGTAGGAGGACCAGTAACAAACTGTTTTTTTTTTTTAATTAAATCATAGCTGTGTACGTATACCACAATTTGTTCGTGGGTCAGTGGGCACTTGGGCTTCTTCCATGACTTAGCAATTATGAATTGGGCTGCAGTAAACATTCTGGTACAAATATCTATGTTGTAGTATGTACACCATGGAATATTATGCAGCCCTAAAGAAGGATGGAGACCTTACCTCCTTCATGTTTACATGGATGGAGCTGGAAAATACTCTTTTTAGCAAAGTATCTCAGGAATGGAGGAAAAAGTATCCAATGTACTCAGCCCTACTATTAAACTAATTTATAGCTTTTATAGGAAAGCTCTAACCCAATTATAGCCCAAGAATATGGGGAAAGGGGAGGGAGAGGGAAGGGAAGGGGGGAGAATGGGTGAAGGGAGGGTTATTGGTGGGATCAAGCCCATGATTCATCTTACCAGGGTACATGTGAATCTTTCTAAATGGAGAATATAAATGTCTTAACACAATAACTAAGAAAATGACATGAAGGCTATGTTAACCAGTTTGATGAAAATATTTCAAATTGTATACAAAACCAGCACACTGTACCCCATGACTGCATTAATGTACACAGCTATGATTTATTCTTATTTTTTTAAAAAATATATATTTTTAGTAAATCATAGCTGTGTACATTAATGCAGTCATGGGATACAGTGTGCTGGTTTTGTATACAATTTGAAATATTTTCATCAAACTGGTTAACATAGCCTTCATGGCATTTTCCTAGCAACAAACTGACTTTTAGGAAATAGTCTCCCAATGGAGAGAGAGACCCAGAACCTCCTGAAGGTACAAAGAGGCCCCCTTGGAGAAGCATCTGGGAACCAGACGGGTACAAAGGCAGCTGAAGGCATGTCCAGGGAATAGTTCAGAATGGCCAGTGTTGAGGAAAATCAATGAATTTAGTTTAAGTGGGTCCAAAAACTTTGAGGTGCTTTTTGGAGTTTCAGGGTGACATCCAGGAGAGAGAGATGAGCCATAGGGACATATGTAGGAGTGCTCAGCTTATAAATGGTGATGGGGTCATGGGCGTGGCCAAGATCACTCATTAATAAAATAATTAGCTATGACAACACTCTGAGAGCTAACTACGGGCTCATCCCTTTCTCTCCAGTAAGAACCTGTGAGATGCTGTGTTCAATCGTCCCTGTTCCCCAGAGGAGGAATTGGAGGCAGAGCAGTTGAAGCAGCTGCTGGGGGTCGCACAGGCAGTTCGGAGAGGGGGCGGGGGCAGGGATGGGGCTTGCAGGAGTGAGGGGGGAGGCCGCTTGGCAGGTGCCGTGCCAGGTGGGCACAGTGTGGGAGGGTCTCTTCTGGCTGCCCTAGAGTCCTGGTGTGACTGCTGCCCCAGCTAAGTGCTGTGCTTGGCTGATGCCTTATCTAAGGTAACCCTCCATCTTGAGAGAGCACAGGGTATGAAGCCCACGGACTGTGAGACTCTTTCCTTCGAATCTCCAGCAAAAGGAAGACAACTCTGCGTCTGCTGTGATTACCTTTTCAGGCTCCCAGAGTTCTGTCCAAGCCTGGCAATTTGGAGCCCATTCATCCGTGAAGGCTGACTGGGAGTAGCACCGTCTCCAGGAAGCCCTCCAGGTGCCCCGGGTTGGGGTGAGTTTCTTTTTTGTTAGTGCTTTGCTCAAGCAAATAACTTATCATGTTTTATTTTCCTTGGTCGTCTGGATTTCTGGATGGACAGAACTATACTTTATCTATTGGACCTTGCTACGTTGGGTGCTTAATAAATGGATTCGAATGAGCTTTTTTCTCTCCTAATTTCCCCTTTTATGAGTGAATTTGCAGCCAAACTCCCCTTTCAGTCTGTCTTTCTGATATTTCTTTGTTTCCTTTCTCTGAACCCCCAGGGTTCTTTATTTCTCCCCTGCTCCTACATCCACTGGTCTGATGTAGATTAGAATTAGCTGTCTCTTTGTGTCTGGGGCCCCACTAGACTCTACGTCCTTCAGGTCTGGGCTCCTATTCATCTCTAAATGCCAAGTCCAGTGGCTGGTACTTAGTCAAAGGTAATAAGTGGCAGAGGGTGGGATGGAATTCCAGCCCCTGGGAGGGCCTCACTAACTTTCCCCTGGTCCATCCCCCCTCTCCCCCCCATACCCCTTCATGCCTGGGCCAATCAGCTGCACCACTTCATCTCCCCTAATGAGGGGAGCAGGTGGCCCAGCCGTGCTTGAGGTCCCCTCTGTGCTTCCCCTTAGTCTGCCCAGCCACTGCTGATCCAGACCCAGGCTCACACATGATGTTACGATGACATGGGTTTCGGCTTTGATCAGAGCTGAAAACTGCAGCTGAGGCCTGAACTGGCTGATAAATTAGCAAAGGCTTATTTCAGCCAGTTGGGCCGGAGTTTGCAAATATGTGGTGCCAAGAGCTGTTGCCACGATTCTAAGTCAGAACTTTCTGAGCTATTCCTTAAAGAACTATGTGACCTGGAGGAGGCACCCGGTGCCTTGCAGGTGTGGGATGGTATCTAAAGGGCTTCCTGGAACCAGGAGGTGGCGGCCAGCTCACTTTCTCTTAATAAAGCCGGAGGGGGGCATAGAAAAGAAAGGAAAAGAGAGGGCGCGTGCAGTTGCTGTTATTTCCAATGCAAACATTACGAGCACGCTCACTAGGGTGACATGTTCAGTGGAAAGATGTATTTCTACTGGACATGATGCAAGAACTTTCTGCTCATGGAATTTTTACTTAACAATAGGGAAACATTTGTTTTTGCACGGGCAGTTTTGGCTCCCGTCTGAGTTTGACAAGTGTTTCCCCAAATGCCACCAGGTCTGCGGTGCGCAGCTGCTATGGAAATTTCAGAACTCTCCACAGAACCCCCAACATCCTTAAACAATCACTAAGGCACAAATCTAAACTGTGCTTGCTATTGTTGCTAACAACATTTGAGTACTACAATTCAAGCGACCTCAGAGGCGATGGCTGAGAAACTGAGCCTTCATCTGGCCGGCGGACTTTCTGAGCTTCCGTTTGGCATCACGGTGAAACACAAGCTGTCTGTGTGGCTGGTTTCACATCCTCGTCATTGGAAGTTTTACTTTCTGGGCCTGAGATGTCGATGTTTGGGTTTTCAGAAGAGTAAGGTGACACAGAATATGAAACTCACTTATCTTTGTGTCATGTTTTTCTTCAAGTCTCATCTCTGTCTCCATCTCCCATCCAGAGCCCCGTGTCTTTCCCTTTGTCTGGAGTGAATTCTGGTTCACATGTCTGAAGCGTGTCACGGAGATGGAAGAAGGCTCTGCTTTCTATTCTAGGGTGACGGTGTCGCCAACTCTTTCTAGTGATGCCACTCGCCGCAGGACCAAAAAGCAACTGATTGGCTTAAGGAAGAGGCTACACGGATTTATGTCACCTCCCCCAGACCCGGACCACACTGGGGACTTTCACAGGGCCTTGAAATTCTGACGAAAATGACTCAGCTCTCTTCTGGCTATAGTTTTTCACCATTTTTTCCCCCCACTCGGGCTTGGTAGTGATTTTCTCTTTCAGTTCCTCCTGGTTAATCTGAGTTTCCACAAGTAAAACCGCCCTGCTCACTTTTACATTAATTTACGTGCTGAAGATTTTCTTTTCCAGAGATGCTCTCCTGCCCTTTTCTGTGACAACATCCAGGGGGAGACTGTGCCGGCTTCTTAGTGTGTGTTCTGGGATTTACTGGAAATTCAGATCCCACACTCTGAAGAGCCATAGCAAAGCCCCCAGGTGTTCTCATAACTGATCACCACGGCATAGTGACGGTAACTTGGGCATCGTGATGGGTTAGGGCAGGACGTCTCCTTCTCTCACTATCCATGGACGTGTGCCCATTACCGCTGGGTACAGAGTGGGGCTGAAAAGCACAGTGAGAATAACTTTTCATCTTGAACTTTTCTAGGTTTTTAGTGTTACACAGAATTTTGCCTCAACTTTACTTGTTCCAGTCACCCAAATTTACATCACCGCTGGGATCTTCATTGAACACAACTGTGCAAATCGGATTCAGCTTGCTTTTGACAACTCAAGTAGGGGGTGGGAAGTCTCAGCTATTAGAATTCTCCAGAGGGACAGAACCTATAAAATACAGACAGATATGTACAGGAGGAAATTTATTGTTGGACTGGCTCCCAAGGTTATGGAGGCTGGGAAGGCCCATGACCTGCCATTGGCAAGCTGGAGAACCAGGAAAATGGAGGGTGGGTGTATTTTAGTTCAAGTCTGGAGGCTGGGGTACAGCAGAGGTACTGGTATCAGAGGACAGGAGAAGATGGATGTCCCAGGGCAGGCAGAGGAGTGAACTGATCCCTCAAGGGATTGGGTGATGCCACCCACACTGGTGAGGGTTGGTCTTCCTTAGTCCAGTGATTCAGATGCTGGTCTCTTCTGGAAACACCCTCACCCACGCCCCTGAAATGCTGTTTTACTAATAATTGGCTGGGCATCCCTTGGCTTAGCCCATTGAATTAACACAATTAACTGCCACATCTAACTGGCTAAGTTGAGAGGTGGCAAAATCTGAAGTTATAAACCAAGTTCTTTTTTTTTGAGACGGAGCCTCAAGCTATCCCCCTCGGTAGAGTGTCATGGCATCACAGCTCATAGCAACCTCCAACTCCTGGGCTCAAGCGAGTCTCCTGCCTCCGCCTCCCAAGTAGCTGGGACCACAGGCGCCCGCCACAACGCCCAGCCATTTTTTGGTTGCAGCCATCATTGTTGTTTGGGC
>CAUYQV010170112.1:0-13478 GCA_963574575.1 Galagoides demidoff
GTGTCCTTGTGTGGAGTGCAGCCCCTGGGTCCCCTGGCCTGGTCAGTGTCCTTGTGTGGAGTGCAGCTCCTGGGTCCCCTGGCCTGGTCAGTGTCCCCATCTGGAGTGCAGCCCCTGGCCTGGTCAGTGTCCTTGTGTGGAGTGCAGCTCGGTTTGCCAACTGTGTGGAGAGATGTGACCCCCTCCCCTGAGGGATATGACCTTGAGGTGGTGCTGGGGTGAGGCCCCCACCAGTCAGGTTTCTAGTCTTTGAACTTGGAGCTTCTAGTGTGTGTGAATGACGCCCTCACCCTGGGACCTGGGCGTGCACCCCTCTCTGTGGCCCCTCCATGCCTCTGGGCCTCCCCGAGGTGGCCTGGCCTCTCTGTGGGGTGCACTGAAGGTCCTTGCACACCTTTGAAAGGCCTCGTCCCTTGGGCAGACATGCCCCCTCAGCGTCCTTTTGCTGCTTCCGTCAGTGCTGTGTCCTCCAGCTCTGCCGTTTCTGCTCCCATGTCATCCTTCATCCTGCCGGGCCCCCCGGCTGTGAGTGTTCACAGATGAACTGCACGAGACACCGTGGGATCTGGGCTGTGACATAGACCTGAACATCTGTAGAGATAAAATCATACAAGATGTGTCTTCTCATGAAAAGTAATTAATTAGAAATAAATAAAAAGGATACACGGAAAATTCTGAAATATTTGAAATTAAACTAACTTATAAATAACCCCATGAGTCAAGAAGTATGGACAAAGGAAATTAGAAAATACATTACATGAAAGCAAATTAAAACCCGTAAGCATTTAGGAGACTCCAGGATAGGCGGCAGGCTGCAGGCAGGATGTCCACATGTCTCAGTTCACAAAGGCCCCACCTGCCTATCCATGGGAAGCTTGTATACACTCATCCCTTGAAGCACACAAGGTTGATATGGGTCCCTTTCAATACTCATGTCAGTCTCTGGGTGAAGAGCACAAGGCAGCAGAACACCTGGCCTGGAGGCCGCTATCCCAGGCCGAGTGTCTGCGGTGTCTGTGGCTGCCCACATGCTGGGCACTTTTTGGAGGATGGCAGGGGAGCTGGCCCTGATAGCAGTGTGTCCCAGACCCTGCTCATGTGGGAAGGTGGGGTGTGGTGAGAACTCCTGCCTCTTCTGCAGTCATGGTCCCATGCAAGGTGCTGGCCCTGGGGTGGGTGTGCGTGGCAGGTGGCAGTGGTCAGGGAGGCTCCTGACCACGTCGAGCTCTTTCCAGAGCTGGCACAGAGAATGCCCGACAGCTGCCTGTCCCCTTTGTGCCACTGGCCACTGCAGCATCAGGTCTTTTCTGGTTCCTGGGGTCCTGTGTAGCTGCTGCCTGCCAGGCAGCCACCTCCTGCCTCAGCCTGGTGCCCTCTGGCTGTCAGGAGAGAAATGCAATTCCTGTAAGATTGATGGTGTTGGAGTGATATTTTTAGCTGAGTCTGGTTCAAATAATAGGCCATTAATTGAAATAGGAAATTGAAATGAATTTATCTTGTACATAAATGCTGTCACGGGTATTAATAGGGACCAGAAAATAGTGGCCTGTTCCCAGAACGCAGTTGGACCTGGAGCTGCGCCTGACGCAGGGGCCTGCGGTGGGATCACAGCTGTCAGTGGGGACTGACCAGAGGATCTCCTGCCACGTGCTACCAGGAGGTGGCGCCATCGCAGCGTCGTGCTGCCTGTGTGGTCCCTATGGGAGATGCTGGAGCAGCTTTTGTACTTGGTAGAGCAGTGATGACATCATTGTGGCTTGTGAGGCCCACAGCAGCCGTGGCCGAGGGGAAGCTAGGAGCTCATCTGGTGCACAGAGGCGAGAAGGCGAGCTGGTCTCCTGTCCAGCCGCCCCCTGTTCGACATCCCCAGGCCTTAGGTCCAGGCTGGGCATTGCCTGACCCTGCACTCTGTCGCAGCATGGGCCTGTGTGCTCAGGCATGAGGGCTGGGGCTGCCCACCCTGTCACAGAACTTGCTGAATTGTTGGTTACTACGTGGATTGAAGGCCCCCGCAGGGCATGCACAGTCCAGTATGAGCTGGACAGGTGGTGGGAGCAAGCACACGCCCCCCGGTGATGCCTGTGAGGTCCTCAGCGTTTGTTGTCCACACTGACTCCCTCTCTCTAGAGAGGCTGCAGCTGTGAGGACCGGCATGGGTCCTGCTGCTGGGCACGTGTTCTGGTCTTCCTGTGGCTGTCTGCAGGCCATGGAGGAGGTTGGGAGGAGGAGTAGCATTGGTGGTGGGAGTAGCTTGGGGTGGCTGGAATGTGGCCACCTACAGCTCTCCTGGGCAGCAGGTGGCTGGAGGACAGGCTGGGCCATGGTGTAGGGGGTGTTGAAACTTGATTAGGTGGCACTGCAAGTTTGGGGCCTGGCATTTGGGATGGAAAGACCCAGAAGGACCATCCAAGGTATAGGCAGGAGGCGGGAGGGAGTGTGGAGCACAGTGGTGTGGGGTCATGTGACAGTGAAGACCCAGGTCCCCTGCCTGGGCTGACCTCCCATGGCCTTCTGCGTCCCCCAGGAAAGAGCTGGGGGTGTGGGGCTGCATGGAGGAGGCACTCAGATCAGACCGTGCACAATACTGTTGTCAGCAGGGACCCTGAGAGGAGAGTGTATCCTGCTGTCTGTGGCTAGGCTTGCCTGGCAGGCAGGCTGTTGTGCTGTAACTCCCCAATCGCCTTTTTGCATTAGCCCCAAAGGACCGTCATGTTCCCATTTTTATCATTAGCAAGTTTTCAGAATAGTTCTATTCCCATCACACTGTAAGTTAAACTCAAGGGTAGATTCCTTTGGAGAGGGGTAAGCCTGAGTGGTGCTGTGTCTGTGCTGGTGGGAAGCCCTAGAAAGAAGAGACCCTCAGGGCAGGGTGAGCGCTCCTGGGCCCCAAATGGCCCCTGGAGCACTGCCTTCCCTGCCTCGGCTCCTGGGAGGTCCCCCTGGGCCTGCTCTCTGCTTTACTCCCAGTGTCCCTTCCAGTATCACATGCTGGGGGCATCAGGTGATGATCCCAGGGACTAGATGGGTGGTGCTGGGGGGCCACAGAACGTGCAGGTGATGAAACCAGCAGAGGCCACTCTGTGCCCTGGCTGAGTGCTCAGCACCATGAGTTCTTGCCCTGGGAAGACAGCTAGAGCACAGAGGGCAACTCAGCAGCATCGACTGCCCTCCATGGTCCTTCCTGTGGGCAGGGTCGTGGCAGGCCACCCTCCCTGTCCCGCATCCCCTTCCCACACTTGTGCCTCCTCCTGCCCCAGGGCCTTTGCATGACCCCTTGCTGCCTGGGTACTCCTCCTTCCCCTCCTGGGAGAGCCCTGCCAGCTGCCCTCACCTTCCCTGGAGCTCCCCAATGTGCGTCCTCCATGGACATGGGCACCGTGGCACTCTACACCCGGTGACCCTGAGGGCAGAACTCTCCTGTAGTGGCCTCTGGAACAGTATCAGGTGGGGACAGTGGTCTCGTCTGTACGTCATTCCAGTTAGTGACTGATTCCACACACCATCCATATGTGTAATGGGCTTATAACTCGAAGCTGTGCCTTTATCAGGAAAGCCATTTCTGGGGAAGTAGTTAGAGAATCCCTCAGTTACAAGATGTGGTGGTGGGGCAAATCTCCCCCGGCGATGCCAGGTCTGTGGTATGGGAGTCGGGTGGCCTCCCAGCCAGCAGCTCTAGGGTCATGTGCAGGCTCAGGGAAGGGGGTGTCCCTGGGCCGCCCCCACGGGAACCTGAGCTCTGCATCTGCCTAGAAGATGCATGGCACCCGAGCTTCAGCAGACAGAGGAGGGGGCCAGACGCCCTCCTCCTGAAGTGTCCCCATCAGAGGCCACGTCCCACTGCAGCCTTGATGAGGGAGTGCTCTGAAGTAACCTGGTGCTCCACCCACACAGGCCATGGCACTACAGAAGCCTTGACAACATTTTTCAAGGCTGCCAAGTGTCAACCAGGAGCTCCAGCTGGACAGAAACTGGGTGTCTGATTTAACATGTTGCTTCCTGCCTGGAAAGCCTGAATGTCATCGGAGGATGTAAAGGTCACAGCTTCCAAAATGGCTAAATAAGGAAGGAATTGCAAATTAATTTTGTGCAGTTTCACCTTGGTCTGTTTTATGGCAGAAGGGAGGTGTGTTGTGAGGTGCCTGTCACCGCCCTGTTCTGGGTACTTGTCTAACCAGGACAGCCCCAAGGAAGCAGGGAGGGACTTTGTTGTGGTGAACTTTGGGTGCCAGGTGGGCTGGAGAAGGCTAGGCTGCCTGTGTCCTCCCATGCAGCCTGGCGAATTGATGTTTGAGGTTCTAGAGGAGCCATGTGGGGTCCAAAGCTTAAGTCCAGAGCTCTGGTTCCTACCAGGGAAGTGTGGCCAGCTCTGAGCTGAGCCCCACAAGCTGGTGGGGCCCATGCAGGGCCTGTGTGGTGGCCCACAGGTGGTCTTGGAATCTTAAGGTGGTTCTGTGGCACCCTGCTGGGACTGTGGTGCTGGCCAGGGTTTCTTTCCCGGACTGTCCTGAGCTGACCAAAAGCCCTGGTTTCTGGAGGGCAGGTGCCGGCCAGGGCAGGGTATGAGAGGAAAGCCCCTCACCTTAGAGGAAGTTTAGAGAACCACACCTGAGAGATCACACCCTGATGGAACCAGGGGCTTGCCCGCTGTCACAGTTGTGACAGCCGTGGAGAGAGGGCTGAGAAGGTGTGGCCTGGTGGACCAGGCTCCAGGTGCCCCATTCCTACCGGCCACATGCTTACCAATCAGAGAGGTGGCCCGCTGCTTGGTGGCCTAGCACGATGTGGCAGAAGAGGAGGGGCTGGAGTTGGTGCCAGAGACAGGCCGCCCGGTGGAGCCTGGACTGGAGCCGTTCCACACCATGGGCTCTGCTGTTCCCCTCCACCCCCCGAGAGTGGACTCGCCCACTTAACCACCAGCTCAGAAACCATCTGGCCCAGCTGTGTGTCCCAGGTGTGACCCTGTCCCTGCTGCTCCTCGATCCAGATTCCCAGAAGGCCAAGGTATCCCCCACCTGAGCCCTCCACCCAGGTTGGCAGATATAGGGGCCAATGGGCAGCCACCAGGGGGCCCTGGAATGTATAGTGGCAGCCACCACACGCGCCTATGGTGTTTCTCAGCACATGGGCACAGGGAGACGGTTGGACGTGTAGGCAGAATCAGAACAAGGAAGCTAATGCAGAGCTGGCTTTGTTGAGGTGAGCAGCAGATGCTTCTGTGGTGGCTGCCTCCTCGGCCATGGCCCAAGGCCCTTGGGTGGGCTCAAGGTGGGCAGCTTCCTCCTGGAGCCCCGTGCAACGTAGATCCCTGCTCACCTTGGCCTTCTGGGAATCTGGATCAAGGAGCAGCAGGGGCAGGGTCACACCTGGGACACACAGCTGGGCCAGATGGTTTCTGAGCTGCTGGTGACGTGGGTGAGTCCACTCTCGGGGGGTGGGGAGGAGCAGCAGAGCCCATAGTGTAGAAAAGCTCCAGAGGGCAGAGCCATCCTCTCTAGCCCAGTGGCAGCCATGGATGTGTCTGCTCGGGTGAGGCTCTCGGGCCTGGAGCAGACTGGGGACCGCAGAGCCTGCTGGGCAGGGCATGTGCAGCTTCACCAAGGCAGGTACTCTTTGCACTGGTGAGGGTGGACCCTCTGGCCTGGGGCCTTTCTGGTTTTCCCAGCAGTGTCTGCTGCAGGTGTAATGGGTGCGCTAGGGGTTTCTTTCTGGTCGCCACATCCCTCTGTGGATGCTGGATACCCCCACATCTGGACACTCCCAGATCTACTCAGTGGCCTGGGGCCATCCCTCCCACCCTCTAAAGTAGCCTTGGGGCTCCAGAGTGGAATCCAGCCCCTCGCAATGACCAGGGAATGGGAGGCCCCTCCCTTTTCTCTCACCTTCCCCTGCCTCTTCTCCTAGATAAGATTTTTGGGGAAATTTGTGGAAAATGAATGGAGTCTGCTGATGTTCTTTGATCTGAGTAGGGAGGAAGGGCCAGCATGAGATGCAGGCTCCTTGGCCCCAGGCAGCGGCCCCTCCTGCCCCAGCCCTGGCCCTGGCCCTGGCCCT
This sequence comes from Galagoides demidoff, assembly GCA_963574575.1. Lineage (NCBI taxonomy): Eukaryota > Metazoa > Chordata > Mammalia > Primates > Galagidae > Galagoides > Galagoides demidoff. The sequence continues at coordinate 6,052 of CAUYQV010170112.1, forward strand.
CCTCACCTGCCTCCGAAGCCTGATGAAGTGAGAGGGGCTGAGATTGGTTTTCTGAGGGCGCTAGGCTCTTCGTGCCCCGCTAAATCACAGCTGTCTGCCTGGCTGGCAGGTAATGACCTGCTCCCTGCTGCAGCGCTGTGGCCCCACGGGACCCAGTGATGTGCGGCCGGGCGGCGGCCGGGGCTGCAGTGAAGGTGAAACTGTCGTATCGATCTTTTTAGCACTAAAATATGAGCCACTTTACTCTGCTCCCCGCTGCTGTGATGTGAAAAATAATAACTCGGATCCAAATTAAAAATATTGATCTTGGGAAGGTGTTGAAAGTAAATAAACACCTTCGAAGTTTTCGGGTCAGCCAAGAAATGGTATTCAGCAATAAATGTGTCGGCATGTCAGAGTCCAGGGTTCTTGATCTGTTTTTTCTTTGAATTGATTTTTCATTATTTACTTCCTAAAAGTGTTAGAATTTGGTCCTCTACTGTTAAATCCCAGTGTTTGGGCAAATTATTTCTTTGGGGCTTATGAGGTGCTCCTAATCCACTCCCTCATTGATTGATTGATTTTTGACTCAATAAGCTTGCAGTCCCTGCTTTATTTAGGACTTCCATCATAATTTTTTGTACATTTAGGTTTGACTTTTTTATTTCCCTGTAACAGATGAGCTGACATTGGGCCGTCAAATGACAGGGAACAATTGGCACGAGGCTGATCTCCTTATGGGCTCCATGCCTTCTAAGGAGGTGTGGGTGTGTCCTGGATGTGGGCTGGGCCTGGTGCAGCCTTCTGGGGCCTCTGTAATCTGTTTATGCACAGAGCTGAGTCAGGTGGGTCAGTGTCTGCAGTGCCCCAGGACCCAGGTGCCTGCATGCAGCTGGGCAGCTCAGGTCAGGGATGCCCTGGTTCTCCCCAGGCAGCAGAGAGCCTTTGTGTTCTGAGAAGTGCCCCTTTTAGGAGGCAGCTGAGACCCACATGCCCTGGCAGGAAAGGGGAAGGTGCGGGAGCCAGTATGGGGCAGCTTCCGTGTGGCTTCTTGTGGTGGCTGAGAGGCCGCCTGAGAGGACTGGAGAAGACGTTTATCTTGCTGCTGCTGGGAGTCTGGGTCCTGCTCACGGGTGTCCCCTGAAGGCCCCTGCACTGGGCCTGGCCTGGAGACTCCAAGGGCAGCTCTGTGCGTGCCCGCCTCCACTGCCCCAGCCACTGTGCTCCATGGTGCTATCAGTAGCCGTGAGACGCATCACTCTTGATGTCAGTATTGTGGGGACACTGGCCAACATGTACACACAGTGCTCTGGGCCCTGCACAGAGTCCTCATGCATGCGGGACCTGATTGGAATGGGAGGCTGAGCCCAGGAGCAAGCAGGTCACACCATGTAGGGAGGCTGCTCTAGCATCTCACAGAAAGGTGGGGAGGTAGGCAGGTGTCTGTGTACGTCCAGGGTGGGTCTTCAGACCATGCTGTGCCCTGAACTGGGGCCGTGTCACCTGACCCTGCAGCTGGTGCCCTTCCCACCTCCAGCAGCCATGGTGCAGACGGGCTGTGTGTCGGGAAGGCACCCTTTCCATTGCAGGAGGGCCAGGGCACTGCTGCTCTGGTTCCTCCCAGTGTTCGTAGCACAGGGCACCGTAGCCTGTCTGGAGGGCTCTCCATGTGTGCCAGGTGTGAGGCCATGGATGCTGCAGGTCTCCTGAGCTGAGCAGAGGCCTTGTTTGGCTTGCTGGACACAAAGGCATGATGAAGCTTTTCCTTAACTCTGGAGGTGCTGGCCACGTGCACCTGAGTGCTGGGCCCCTGCTGGGTACAGGAGATGCACACCTGACCTCTACCTTAGAGGCTCTTGTTCCAGGCCAGGGGACATGGGGCTGTGGATTGAGGCCTGGGGCTGAGGATGCAGGAATTCCCATCCAGGCAAGGTGATCCTAAAATGGCGGCTTACAGAGGGCTGCCTTGGTGGAACCCAGAGCTGGAAAGCTGGAGGCTGTAGGAACGTGACAGATCACAGGGTACCGTGGGGCTCTAGAAACAGGACTGGGTCACAGGACACCGCGGGGCTCTAGGAACGGGACCGGGTCACAGGACACCCCATGGCTCTAGGAACTGGACCGGATCACAGGGCACCCAGTTGATTATCTGCACAAGTGTCAGCAACTCAGTGGGGGTAATAGGGAGGGTCTTTTCAGCAAATGAGGATGTGACAAGGTGATGGTCATATGTGAAAAGTTAACTTCAGCCCTTAATTAAGGACATTAATCAATCGGGTTCTTCAAAGTGAGAAGTTTCTGCTCTTATCACAACAATAAAGAGACAGTTCACAGCCCAGGAGAAAAATGTTTGTAAATCATGTCTAACAAAGAACTTTTATTTGGAGTACTGTGTGTAAAGAACTCTTATGACTCATAATAATAATAGGATAAACAATCCAATTTTAAAAATGGGGAGAAGCTCTGCCGGACATTTCCCTAAGTAAGTTACAGGGTGAATGAGCCATAGGGAGACTCTGGACTTCCACCGTTAGAGCAGCAGAGTAAGAGCACAGTTACTCAGTGGAGGTCACTAATTTTCCACTAATGGCTAAGTTCAGACTGTGTCGAGTATTGGGAGGGTGGGTGGCTGTGGCTTCCTGGGGAGATGCAGAGCTCACAGCCACTTGGGGGACACCTCAAAAAAAAAACAAAAAACCCAAACTTAAGAATACACCTGCCACATGACTCAGCCGTTCCGTCCTAGGAGAACTAAAGCACCTTTCAGACACGGGTGAGGGCAGAGTGCTCATGACAGCAGGTGGCCAGGCGACAGGCTGCAGCTAACCCAGTGGGATAGAGGACGATGCCGTGGCTCAGCCCCACGCGTGGCCATCACAGTGATGACCCTGACGGGGGGACCAGTGACTGCACTCTTATGACTTCATTTATTTGATTTTCTTAAAAATGCAAACTGGTCTGTAACGACAGAAACCAGATAGTGGGGGTGGGCGTGGGTGGGGGCTGGAGAGATCAGACAGGGACTGTGGTTGCAGACACGTCAGAACTCCTGATTTACACTGAAATCTGCAGCTTTGTGAGTGTCACACATCCCAGTGCTGTGAAAACCTGAGCCTGCGGTTTATGGCTTGCAAAGGGTCAGAGTTCAAGTGATTTAATGGGAAAAGGAAATATTTCTTTTACAAGCTGACTGTAAGTACAAACTCTGTGAATTGCTCTGTGTTATCTATGACTAAAGACACTCAACAGTCCACAAGAAGTAACAGTGGAGTGTGAATAATCTTCAGCTTTGTGTGCACATGCGCAGATACTGTCGACATGACGCTGGGGAGACGCCCTGCAGCGTCGGCTTCGTTGACTGCGGAGCAGCATCTCTGCACCAGACACGGGAGCTCTAGACGCACCTCCCCACTCCCTGCTTTGAGTGGGATGGCGCTCATATTGCTGCCACTCTCCCAACCTCCTCTGTCCCATCCACACACCTGAGGTGTGATGACCTCCCCTCTGTGTCTCCTCTCCAGCCGTGAGCTTTGAGCTTGGAGGCCGACGTCTGTCCTGCGGATGTTCCTTCTAGGGCTGACTGGGCATGCGTCCCAGCCTGGCCTTTCTGGGGCCGGGAGCCATCCCCCTGTGTGGCCGCCAGCACCTGGCACCACCCGGAATGAGCTCAGCCTGCGTGATCTGGTCTCTGTCAGGGAGCCTGAGGTTGGACGGCCTGACAAGGGCCTGGCAGCCACAAAAACACCACACTTGGAGTTAGGGCTTGAAGATGGGGGTGGACCTTCCCTGTTGTAAGCTGAGTCCCACATCACTGCACCAGGGTTGTGTGCTGGAGGGTCGGCCTGTGGGGAGGGCTGTGTGGTAGGGCAGGATCCCGTCTGGGCAGTGAGGGCAGAGGTGGCTCTGTCCACCCACTGTTGCTCACTATCATGCCTGTCCCCAGCTGTGCCCACTCAGGGCACTCATTATGTCCACACGTGACCCTGGGAAAGGCGGACGGGGACCTATTTGCTCTACCACGGTCCTGGCCATGGAGGGATTTGCCACAGCCCTCTGTCTGCCCCCACAGGCCTGCAGTGTTGGTCAGCTCTGAGATCAGGACCCACTGCCTGGCCAGGCCAGCTGGGGACTCCCAGCTGGGCCCCCAAGGCCCATTCTCACACCACTTAGCTCCTACCCTCCCAGATGGGAATCCGTAACCGGCTCCTGGCAGAAGCTGTGTCCAGGCGCCACGTGCTGGCTGATCCATCAGGAGGCTGACAGGTGTGATCGAGTGCCACGTCACACGCAGCTGGGGAAACAAATACGCTGCACGGAATGTATTGGTGAGCAAACTGAAAAATTGTAAAGCTCTTAAGGACTTTGGTGCTTGTTAGCATTTTTTGACAGAAAATCACTGAAGCAGTGAACACAAACAGTCTCAGCTGCATCCGGCCCCGTGTGTCGCTCTCTGCTCCTCTGGCCTTGAGCAGTGCCTGACCTCTGGGAACCCCATGCTGCTCCTCCAAGGGCTTTCTCTGTGACCCTGCATCCTGCTGGGAGTCTTGGGATCCCTCACACTGCTATCACCTGTGTCCCTAGAGCTGGGTATCTGCCTCCAGAGGGGACGGCGGGAAGCTTCTGGGGCAGCTGTCCTCTCAGAGCCCACCAGGCATGTTGCATCCGGCCAGGGGATCAACTTTCTAGGCTTAAATCACAGAAGGACCCACGCCAGTCAGAAGTGGGTCAGAAAGACACTAGAAGGGGCCTGCTGAAGAGGGTGGACTTGGTTAACCTGAAGGACCAGCCTTGTGCCGGGGGCTCCCGGCACTGCTTGGGGCTTCCCTGCGAGCCCCACCTGTCCCTATTGTTGTACCTGCTGACCAGTGCAGAACAGAATAAAACCGGACTGTTTGGGGGTGGCTAGGCTACTGGGGCAGCCCCTGTAGCATCCCTGCCCTCCCTGTCCCCCCCAGCTGAAGTGGCAGAGTCTGGGTGATTTGCATGAGAGACCCTGGAAACCTCCTCCCAGGGGCACGAGCTGCAGGACTGCGCCCTGAGAGGAGCCACCTGTCACCACCTGTGTGAAGCGGCCTGTCGGGTGCCGTCTGGTGTGCCTGGCTTTACTTCATCAACACTGGCACCAATGAGGTGGTGACTGGTGGTCAGGTCTGCTGACTAGAGTCTGGTTGACCTGCAGTTACTCTGTGGTGTCCACGTGTGCAGCAGGGTGTCCTCTGTGGTGACTGGAGGTCAGCTCTGCTGACTAGAGTCTGGTTGACCTGCAGTTACTCTGTGGTGTCCATGTGTGCAGCAGGGTGTCCTCTGTGGTGACTGGAGGTCAGGTCTGCTGACTAGAGTCTGGTTGACCTGCAGTTACTCTGTGGTGTCCACGCGTGCAGCAGGGTGTCCTCTGTGGTGACTGATGGTCAGCTCTGCTGACTAGAGTCTGGTTGACCTGCAGGTACTCTGCAGTGCCCACGTGTGCAGCAGGGTGTCCTCTATGGTGACTGGTGGTCAGGTCTGCTGACTAGAGTCTGGTTGACCTGCAGGTACTCTGCGGTGCCCACGCGTGCAGCAGGGTGTCCTCTGTGGTGACTGGTGGTCAGCTCTGCTGACTAGAGTCTGGTTGACCTGCAGTTACTCTCCGGTGCCCATGCGTGCAGCAGGGTGTCCTCTGTGGTGACTGGCTCCACACTGGCTTCCTGGGGTTACTGGGTTTCCACTCAGCGATTCATGCAGCATCCTACCTGGTTCTCAGTGGCCTTCACGTATGGTCAGCTCCTAGGTGTCTGTCCACTAGCCTCATCCCTTCAGGTCATGCTGTGACCTGTTTGGATCCTTTGAGCAGGGCCACGTTTTTCTGTGTAGGAGGGAGTCGGAGTTAAAAGGGCCCGGTGTGGTGGGGCCCCTGGTGGCCATGGCCGGTTCTCTGGCCAGTGCTGGCTGAGGGTCCCCCCCATCAGCTGGTGGGTTGTGAATCAGGTCTCCAAGTTTCCCTTTGCAGCTAAGGAGCTGGGTGGGCAGAGGCCTCCACACCCAACACAGAGCTTCCCAAGGTCCTGGCCAGCGGCACCCTGTGCACAAGGCCTACTTCCCCCAGAGGACACGTGTGTACCCTAGGCCATGCCTGTCCATGGCAGCCCTGTGCTGGCAATGGGCTGCACTTCACTTTGATCCAGAGAGCATCTCCCAGTTTCTCACATGGTGAGGCCGCCACCCCTAACCCTGGCCTTCAGAATAGGAAAACTACCTCTTAGATTCACAAATATACCCTTCCTAGAGGTAAACTAACTCTGTTTTCCTCTCGATTTTATATCTGTTGCCTTTTGAGTGAAGACCTGTTTGTTAATTATTATAGGAAAAAGGAGTATTGAGGTTTGGGGGATTGTGTTGCTATGTAGATTTTCCATGTTTGAGAGGGACAGGACACCTGCCATCCCTGCCACGGTGGACCACAGTTGAGAGGGACAGACACCTGCCGTTCCTGCCACGGTGGACCACAATTGAGAGGGACAGGGTACCCATTGTCCCTGCCATGGTGGCCCAGGGTTAAGAGGTACAGGACACCCGTCACCCCTGCCACAGTGGCTCACAGTTGAGAGGGACAGGGCACCCACCGTCCCTGCCACAGTGGCTCACGGTTGTGTCCCATGTGCTGGCTTCACTCGTGTTTTCACATGTCTTTGTGCAGTTGTGTCCCGGGTGCTAGCCTCACTCCTGCCTTCCTTCCTCACTAGTTTTCCATCTGTGAGCTGGGAAGATGCTTTATGCTCAGGGACGTTTATGTTTAGACAATCAGGAAGGGAGGCCCTTTGAACACACTATTCCACATTTTTTCTGGTTTGAGCTCCGATTCTGCTGGAGGGAGACATGAGGAACTATGAGGTTGTCACATGAGATAAGGGGGAGGGGAGGTCCTGGCCTGGTCATGGTGAGGAGGTGCCGCTGCAGCCCTGCCTCCTCCAGGGAGCGTCGGGATGAGACAAGTGGCATATGCAGTGGGTTTGAGGACGGCTGGGAGATAGTCAGCTCAGCAGAAACATGTTGGTCAGCGGAGCCCAACCCAGAGACCACCGCCTTGCTGGCAGGGCTCCTCTTGCTCTGGGCACCCTACGGAGTAGAGCAGCATTCACAGTTGTCTGAGGGAATCCTGAAGGACTGGCCACACTGTGCTCAAACATCTTTCAAACAGAAAGTGTTAGACTCTGCTCTTCATCTTGAAATTAATGTATGGCTGTCAATTTTTATTGCCAATGTAACGGATAACATCCAACGATTACAGCTGTCCCTTCCCTCCGGGCCCGTGCGGGGGGGGGCGCGCGGCCGGGGGGGCGGGGGGGGGGGGGGGGGGGGGGGGGGGGGGGCGCGGCCCGCCCCGGGGGGGGGCGCGGGCACGGGGGCGGGGCCCCCCCCGCCCCCCCCCGGGGGCGGGGGAGGGGGCCATGTGACAGTGAGGTTGAGCAGGG